>JAOEHY010037200.1:40002-65467 GCA_025447955.1 Psilopsiagon aurifrons
AAGCTGGGAACCTGCTTGCTGCAGGAACCCGCCTGCTCTTCAGCATTTGATATGGTGGAGTTGAGGATATGGAGGGAGGCTAAAAGCAAAAGTACAATCCTGGACTTCAGGAGAGCAGGTTGGACTCTTCAGGGATTTGCTTGAAAGAATCCCACTGGAAATGACCCTGGAGAGAAGGTGTGTCCAAGAGAGCTGGTTGTTTTTAAAGGATCACCTCCTCCCAGCTCCAGAATGATCCATCCCAATGAGCAGGAAACCAAGCAAAGTCATCAGGAGGCCTGCATGGACAAATAAGATTCTCCTGACAAAATAAAAATGTAAAAAGGAAATATGCAAGACATGGAAGTAAGTGCAGGTGACCCAGGAAGACGCTGTCTGAGAGCGTAGGGATCGGGTAAGAAAAGCCCATCTGGAACTTAATCTCATGAGGGAGCTAAAGGGCAACAAGAACGTCTTCTCCGGGTACATTAGCAGGAAAAGGAAGACTAGGAAAAATATGGGCTTGGAGCTGAATGGGGCAGGAAACCTGGTGACAAAGGATATGGAAAAGGTAAAATTTCTCAATGCCTTCTTCCCGCTGTTGTTATTGTAAGTCTGGGTTTCAGGAATCCCTCAGTGAAAGAGGACTGGATTAGGAAGCACTTAAGCAAACTGGACACATTCAAGTCTGTGAGACCTGATTTGGTGCACTCAGGAGTACTGTGAATGCCAGCTGATATAATTGTGAAGCCACTCCAGATAATTTTTGAAAGGTCATGACATTTGGAAAAGGTTCCTTAAGACTGGAAGAAAATAGATGTCACCCTTCAGGAAGGAAGATGTGGGTAAACACAGGCCAGTCAACCTCACTTAGACCCCTGGAGAGACGATGGATAAAATGGAGCAGGGAGGTTGGACTGGATAACCTCCAGAAGTCCCTGTCCACCTCAATGATTTTGTAATTTGATGACATCAGTGTAGCTGGGATGCAGCACAATACAAGTTGAGAACACAAAACGACCTCTCCTATACTGTCACCTACAGCTGCCCCACTGTTGCCGAAGGAATTAGTCAGTGCATTGCATGCCTCTAAAGGAAGGAGCTGGAGAGGTAACAAGAGCTGCAGCCTGACGCTCTGCCCTGCCCATAAGTGGTAGCAGGGACACTTCTGGTGCTGCTCTACAAGCTCTGTGGGCACCTTCCTGCTACTGCACATCTTTGCCCCTCACCCTGCCCCAGTCCCAGCCCTGAGGGACAGCTGCCTCTTGGGCTTGCACATGAGTGTGAAGCCTCTTGCTCTTGGATGGGTTAGAGCATGCAGGGCTGCTGTGATAGAAATAAGACCCAGGTGTGAGCAACTTCCAGACTGTGCAGCAAGCAATGCAGGCAAGAGTGTTTCCCAGACCACCATCAGCATGGCAGATGCCCTTTCACACTGCTTGCCCCTGAGGCGACGGTCAGTCCAATGTAAGGATCCAGCTGCCCTTCACACCCCCTTCCCAGGCTCCTCTCTGAATACATCCCACTGTAGTGAAGGGTAAATATTATTTAATCCAGTAAAATTCCTCCAGATAGCCCTAGACTGTTATTTAAAAAAATGAGGAAAAAAAAAAATAAAGGAAGTCTTCCAGATAATTTTGGGCAGTCATTACTGAGAGAGTTAAAACCGTAGGGAATTTTATTGGCCTGCTGTGATACAAGTTAAATATAGGGGCACCAGGAATTTCCCTCCAGGCCAGATTAGTCCCACATAAAATATTTGAACTTTGCAGGCATGCACACCCCATAAGGCAATGCTGAGCATTTCATCCAAGTAATAGTATAGAGAGGGCCAGCAGTATTGCAGCAGCCCTGTGTGAGAGGCTGGCTGATTCCTTTTGTCTGTGTCTTACTCTTATGCTACTAGGCATGAGGTCTGTACACTATCCTCCTTATTCCTGCCTCTGCATCCCTCTTCTTTGATCCTTCCCAGCATGGTGGAGTTTAATTCACACTCACTCCTTCCTGTGGAATTACTTCAATAATTTCACCTGCGTTACTCCAGCATTTTCAGCAGCAACCTGAAAGAATTATCAGCTTATTTACCTTTTATTTCAAAGTTTAGGAGTTTACTCTTCCACTCCTTAAAACTCCATGGGAGGTGTTTATTTTGCTTGGCAGTCAGTGTAAAGTTTAATTACAACAAAATAATAAAAAAGAGAAAATACAAGAGCATAAAAGAGAAAAATAAAAAGAATGGCTAGTTACATTTCCTGCTCCTTAATGAAGCAGCTAATTGATCTGTCCTGGAAGCACTACTCCTTGGAGAAATCACAGACCTTTACTTCTTGCGTAGACAGCTAGAAGTCCCTGGAGAAATGTTGCTGTTCTACTGTAAACTACTGCTCCCAAGTAAGTACTCACAGACTGCTTGCAGCCTGAAGAGGAAGGGAACAAAAGATGTCTGGTATGAAAGAGCAGGTCAATGGAATTATTCCTAGAAACTGTTCAGATGTTTTTAAAATGAGCTCACTGTGTTAATTACTGTTTTGTTTTTCTTTTTTCCCTCCTTAATGGCTGTGCACGTGGGTAGGGTAGAGGAGGAGCATGCTACTGCCAGGCACTTGTGGTTTGCATGTCTTGCAACCTTGGCCAAAGAGAAACTCTCTGGTGAATCTGTTTATAGTTATTTAGGGGTTAACTGAGATCCCAGATTCTTCTGAAAGTACTTGTATTGCTCTGAACTGTACCTGTCTTAGTAGCAAGATACTAAGTGGATTAAATATATAGCATTTCCTAAAGGAAGGAGTGTGCATGTAACAAATATGACTCTTATCCCCCAGAAATATCAGGTTTTAAAGGAAGACAAACAGCTCCCATTAGCTTTCCTCCCTTCACCATGTACATGTCACTGTGAATGAAAGTTTGCAGGTAATTAGATACCATAACGGTGAGGTGAAGTTCCCAGAGAATATTGATTTTTAAGTAGTAAACACATTTTATTGCTTACATTATTCAATTTTCCCCTTTTCTGACTGCAGGAAACCTCACTGGAAGCATATTTCTAGTTGCCTTGGCCATACCGTGTGAGTAGGGTGCCACAGTAGAGACATCTATGCCTAATGTAACAGCTCAATGTAAGGATGGGCTGTAGGGCTGGGGCTCTTGCTGTAAAACTGCATCAAGAAAATGAGCATTTTGGGGGGATGGGGAAGAGAGGGTGATGTACTAATAAACACCCACAGACTGACAGATTTTAAACAATCTGGAACATTTTGTCATTTGATGTCTCAAGAAGAATCTGAAAAGAATCTAAATTTATTTAAATAAAACCTGCGGGGAATCTGTGCTCCCTATGCTTGAGTAGCTCAGAGGAACAGGTTGTGCCCCAGATTCCTTAAATGCATAATTCCTTAAAGGGGGCCCATCTCTACTCTTCTTCTGGGGGAATGTAGTTCACTTTATTGTCACTGCTGGAGGTAAATGAATTAATAACATGAACAGTTATGGAAAAGCATAGCAAGCTAATAATACCTACAACAAAAAGGACAGCATACACATGAAGGTAAACTCAGGATTTTTTCCAGAGATTAATATATCAAAAAATCCATACAAGCCTGTTTCTTTGGTCTGTAAGCTGTACTTTGTTTTTAACAAATAATTTAAAGCTTATGCTTATTTTCTTTTAATCTTCTTCCAGTAAAATACAAAGGAAAAATAAATATTTTTAACCTCTCCTTGTGCCTCTGGCTTTTGGTACTTGAAGGGAAGTGAGTTTAAAGTAATCATCTTGTACAACAAGGGGAAAGTTGTGTTGTCTCAATCATGTCTGAGAGCTTTTCTGTTTCATAAATATTACTCTGCAGCATTCTCCTGTGCCTGCAGATATTAATAACACTGTGCTGTTCATACCAGACTATTAAATGAAATAACCAAACTAACTGCAAAGTAGAATTAATTGAAGCTTCCTAACAGTCAAGTATCTTATCATCCACACACAGAGTAGGTAAGTTGGGCAACTGCTGTAAAAACTGAAGCCACGTGCATGTGTTTAATGGTGATAAACAGAAGTTATGTGCAAAAACATTTGATGCAGCCGTTCCTTCATATACAGGATTCATCCATCCTCAGCTTAGTTTTCCCTCTCTACCTTAAATCAGATACTTGAACTGGTGAAAATACAAGGATTAAAGCAAAGGAGCAGACCATGAGGTACTCTGCTAGCTGCCTTGCAGTCACCTTGCCTGCCTGCTTGCTGATTAGCACAAGGAGACCTGTTGCAAACTTCCTGCAAGCAAAGTACAAAGGGATCAACTGCCCTGAGCTCAGTGGCAGCACAAGCTAACCAAAGCTATTGCAGCGCTACTGGCTGCAGTGTGAAAACCTCAGAGCCAAGAGACCCAGGTAACTGTGTGCACTCAAGAGCAGTGGAAAAGAGACTCCCACTGCAATAGGTGCACTTAAAAGTGAACATGCAGGGTGTGAACGTGACCTCTGCAGAGGAAGCGTCAGATCAGCTGTGGCGCCCACCACATCGAATGACATTTTGCTGATGCTGTGCCCAATTCATTCTCTTGCTGCTTTCCTGCAGAACTGCAGATGTCAGTCCTGCAGTTAATTGTGTTCTTGAAAGTGACAGACCAGGAAATTCTGATTAAAACACCCATTTAGGAGGCTCTTCTCAGTTACATGCACTCTGCATCAATCAGTAAAGCTGCACCATGAGAAGTCATTTCATGTTGCAGAGGATTTAGATATTGCAAAATCTGGTTCCATTCCAATTTGGAAAGAAACCTAAATTTCAACATTGTCCATGAAAGGGAAAACCCATGGGGTCGCTGCATTTCTGGTGCACTGCTGGAGAAGAGAAGGTGCTGGATATCCCCAGTCTTTCATCCCAGGGCTTTCTATGTGACTTGGGACCAGTGAGCCTGAAAACTGCAGGGTCTCCTGTTTTCTTGGGGAGCTGCAAGGCTATGAGCTGGCAATTCAGTTCATTCCCCAGCAGTCTGCATAGTGATCTCTGGAGAGCTTGGTGCTGTAGCCCTCGTTCTGCTCTCCCTCCTCTGTGTGTGAGCCAATCCAGTCTACTGCCTGTGTTTGCTTCACGTCTTTGGATTTCTAGATGCATTCCCAAAGTACAGACCATCTCTGAGCATCCCCTCCAGAGAACTGAGACCTTGATATCCAGCTCTGTGGGTGTTTGGAAGCTGAGCACTAAGTTTATGTGCAAAAATATTGTAGCTGATCTGTCTTTGGTGCCAGCTCAAATCTCTGTCAGGGCTGATCTTGACCTCAGCGTAACCGCTTGCTGTCACCAGATCAGATCCTGAGACTGGTGTCAGGTCTCAGAGACTCCCTGATGGCTCAATCAAACCCTTTCCCAGAGCACCAGTTTTGTGGGTATTCTGGCAGACTGCCTCCTCAGGCACACATGATAGCTCAAGTGTATGCTGCAGCTTTTGCATGACGTTTCCAACCACATCCCCATCCTCCCCCTTACTGTCCCCTCGACACTATTATTTTAGACAGCACAAGAGAAATACAGATCTAGGCATAACAATAACATGTCTATGTGCCACATTGTGCCTCAGTTTTCTCATCATACTGGACATTCTTGAGTGTGTTCTGGAGCTGTGAGCTCAGGAAAATGGAGCCTCTTCTCTCGTGATCTGACCCTACAACATGGACCACAGGAGTTTTCTCCTCCTTTTGTGAGCTCTAACTCCTTCTTTCTGCCAGCATTAATATCAGACATTCAAAATGATGCTGCTTGGCACTATTTGGCACATCTATCACACTGTCTAAACCTATTGAAAATGTCAGTGACCCATCTAGTCCCTTTCCTTAGACCTTCACCTCTCTTTCACAAATATGCATACACACTTCATCCATCTTTCCACCCATTGCCTAAGCACTAGCCGCAGGAAAGGTCTCCAAAACCAAGAGGTCATGTAGCAGTCAACAACTAGACATTTTCTGTAATCAATCTCTTTGAAGGATTCAGTATATATGAGTCAACGTTCTCCAATGGGCAGAAAATATTTCCTTCAGTTTCTGACTGCAGAGAACTATTAGGTGCTATACTTGTGATTCACTCGGAGAGTAAGCATGCCAAGTTGAAGTGACTGGAAGGGGGGAAAAGATATCTAAGGATGTGAAATGTTGCTGGCCTTCTCAATTTTAAATGTGCTTGAGGAAACAAGGTGCCCCATTAGAATATTGTGTGAATGTAAACATACTCTATAGCTACTTCAAGAGGCAAATTGTGCTTTTAAGGGCCTTGTCTGAACATCTTCAGCTCCACCTGTAGTCAATGAGGGTTGATGGTGCTTAACATTTTGGAAAAATCGGCCTATGCTCTGGGTTGTGTTAGTGTTTAGCCAGGAGCTTGGAAAATACAATCTTTTCACTCCCTTTGCATCTTTGGGCCAATCTGTTTTCTTGCAACAACACAGAACAGTACTAAGGATTCATATGTTTTTGCAATGGTGGCAGACATTTGATGGAAATCTCCATATGTAGGTCTGGATCCAGATCTTCTTCTTTGTTTGTGACCATCTAGAAACTTTCTATGGGAGAAGATGAGAAGAGCTTAGCTTGTTTACCTTGTCAAAATCCAGGATGCAAGAAGTTATGGGAGTGGTGTATAAATACTGGGTAAACAGTGGAAAGATCGTTGATGCTAAAGGACTATGTTAGCTAAGAAAAGCTGAAGCTGGAAACAAAGTGTTTCTAAGAGGACAGTATCTTTACAGGGGAAATAATAGAAAGAGTTTTCTGCCCCCTTTTTTAAAAAGACAGAGCTTTATCATTTAGTCAGATTTAGATATAGTATGTCTGCCAGCCACGACAGGGAACAAAAATCAGACACACAGAAAATCTTCCTAGCTCTAGGGTCCTATAAGTATCCTTTCCACAAAAGCCTGGCCTATTCAGTTGACAGAAAGCTGCCAGAAAAAGAATGCTATCTGAGCCTAAGCCTGCTCATGGTGAATTCATTTGAAAATTCAAGCAGATGATTTCAGGGTAATTTTTACTATGTTGATTGCCTAGCTGCAGCTGTGATTTCCTTTTTTCATAGTGCAGACAGAGCCTTACAGAATGTTTCCCAGCACCTTCTGTGATTATTGACAGCTATATGTAAACCCTGCCTATTGTTTCAGATAGCACAACATGTTCTTAATTGCATATTTCAGATTAAAAACAGATCTAAAAATGAAATGACAAATAAAGCAATAAAATCTTTAGAATTTGTTTTACTTATTCACATTTTATATGCACTTTTGGTTATATTCTCCTTCCGTCACATGCATATGAACCCAACTGGTGTTTAATAGCTTTGTGAAAAAGCTGAAAATCATAGAATGGAAAAGACCTTAAGATCATCTAGTTTCAACCTCCCTTCCATGGGCAGGGACACCTCACACTACACCATGCCGCCCAAGACTCTGTCCAGCCTGGCCTTGAACACTGCCAGGGATGGAACACTTACCACTTCTCTCAACCTGCTCCAGTGCCTCACCACCCTCATAGTAAAAAACTTCTTCCTTATATCTAACCTGAACTTCCTCTGTTTGAGAAAAGACCATACTTATTTGAAATTGAAGCAGTACTTTGTCATCGGGTTGTACATGAGTATATATGAGAGACTTTTTCCATCTGCAGGAATATTTTCTGTCTTCTTTCCTTTGCCCTGTTATCCTTATTTATGTTTCATGAGGCAATGGCATCAAAGGAATGCAAGGTTAGATCATGCCACCTAGACAGAATGGTGTGTAGGAGTCTGATGACTGGTTTTCCTCAAAAAGAGGTCACACAGGCATGCAACCTGCCCCCAAATGATCCTTGCTAGGATGAAGGCTGAAGATATACAAGACCTCTGTAGAAAGTTTGCTGTAGGAATGAGAAGAGTACATAGTGGCTTAAGACATTAAACCAAATGAGATAATGAAATTGTGGGCTCTAGTGAGAGAACTAAAAGATGTAACAGCAGTTATTGGTCAAGGTTCTGTGCCCAAGCTACACCACCTCAGCAGCTACTGCCTAAGCTTACCTCACTGGCATTGCAAATCATCACCCCGCTTAGCCACAATAGAGGCTTTGCTAAAGCAGGTTTGAGTAGAATCATATAAATATATGAAAGTAACACGGGAAGGAGACATGCGGAGCAGGAGAAGATAACAGAAAAAAAGATTTGGATGTACAGTCCCTTTCTTTATTAAGAGGATTCTCGCAAAACAGGATTAAATGGAGGTTTGAAGGGCTTAACTTTTTTTAAATTGGAAAACAAAACAAAATCTGAAACACCATCATTAATCCAGTAAACCAGCAATAATCAGAAAGCCAGAGAATAACTCTGTGACACTGGAAAGGATTTTATGCAGGTGATGTCATTCTTTTTTTGAATGAATGCTATCAATCTGCATCTGAAGCATAAAACCATGAGGTAATGGAATACATTAATTGCTGCAAGCTGCCAGTGTCTCTAGGCCAACCGTTACCAATGTTTTTGGAATCAGTCTCTTAGGACTTTTCCTTCTGGCTCTTGTTCCCAGTGGATAACTTTGCCCACAGGTTCCCATTTTAGCTTTCCACCAGCAAGAGCTTTTGCTGCTGCTTCCTCTCCTGCATTCCAACTCCCCACAGTCTTGCTGCTTTTTCTTACTTCCAGATCCACGAGCAAGACTCCATACCCCATCAGATCTTATTCACTTGGCCACTGTGCTCTGCTGAGCCTCACCTTCAACATGGACATGCGTCGCTGGTTGGGAAGTGAAATCCTGAGTTGCCTGCATTGTCTCCCCAGCTCAACTGCAGAGGTGAAAGGGAAGGTGAATCAAGAGAATATGTGGCATTTTTCCCATCACAAATCAAACAAGTATGGGGAAGCTCTTTGTCTCTGGTGGGAGCTCATTATTGCATTCTTCCAGGTTCTCAGCTTTTGCTCAGGAGGATTCTAAGAGAATTGTGTAAATGCCTTTGCAAAGCAAGCTATTAGCATTCACTGAGTATGTCCAATACCAGTGACTTAGGCTAAGGCAATAGAATAGTACTTCCACTCATGTTTGGGATTTTGGGGGACAGTTTGCTGGTTTGGGGCACTAATTAAATTGTACATCCTTTGGAGCAGATTCTTCTACACGTAACTGATACTCAGTACAGATTTTACAATAATGTATTAGATGGGTAAAGATGGTCCTGACTATTTTTACAGTGGTATAAGTGCCAGGCCTCTGCCCCTCAGGTCTGACCTACCATTGCCTGAAGACCAGAGCTCAAACTTCTGTATCTCAAGATGTAAGCAAGCAAGAGATTTTTATTTGTGCAGCTGACATGCTAAGGTACTTGAGGTGCCTGAGATCAAGTTAAGATGTCTGAATGGATAGAGCCAACAACAGCTCTCACCCAGGCCTAGGGTGAAAGGGACAAACACAGACTGCTTCTGTAGCTCCTGCTGCAGGCTTTTTTTGACAGAGCTAATTAGCGGAAGCTTCAAAGCCCCCTTCTCTCCATCACTGGTATTCCATCTGCATGTTAGTAGCCAAGCAGTGTAGAGAGAGGATAAGTTGTGGAAAAGAGACTGGGAGCCACATTTCAAGGGATGACTGAGATAGGTGAAACTACAAGGAAGATAACAAACTTATCATTAAGGAGATGGAGCTTAATGTTAAAAAAGGATGAGAATGGGAACGGGGAGGTAAGAGTCAGATCTGATTCACCAATGTGAGACTGTTTGGAAAGCCAGTCTGGCAGTGGGATGGGGGAAAGATTGCAGATGAGACAAGGCAGAAGACTGGAACTGAATGATGGAACTGTGATGGGCTGAGAGACTTTTCAGGATGAGAGCTTTGGGGTAGAGCTGAGACTGTCTAGGCAAGGAGGGAGAAGGCAGAGAATTCATCTGTGGCAGGGAGGCTGTACAGTAAGGGACTCTGGTGAAGAAGAAGGACTAAGGGAAGGAAGAGACTCAGTGAGGGGAAAGTACAATTGCGCAAAGGAGGTAGGAAGCAAGGGATTCTAGAGGCAAGGAATAATGGATAGCGCTGAGTGCACCAACAGGGAGAATCAAAACAGGAAAACTGTAGTGAGTTGGGACAGATAAATCAAGCGTGAGAAGGAAAAACAGAAGAGCATGCGCCTCTTGTGGCACGTATTTCTTAGCTTCATTCTTTCCATTGTCAGCAAATAGTACTGAAACCCACTAGCAAAGTGTGAGTGTCTTACATACACACACAGATGTTCACAAACATGCATAGAGATCCTGTCAGATACACAAACCAATGGCTGATCACTAGTTGAAGTTGTCGTTTAGCTTATGTGGCAGATGTCTTCAAGAGCAATATGCATGTTCCTGTTCTCTGGGGCACTGGGAGACAACAGAAGCACATTTCTGGGCTTTCAATGTTCTGCTAGAAACTTAGAAATAGCAGGCATGCATTCATTATTTTTTTTTTCCTTCTTTAGTGTTCAAAAAAAGTCAAGTCCTTAGTCTCTGGGCAATGCTAGAAGTAAGGTTGCAAAATCATCTCAGTCATGAGACTTATACCCTAACTGCATCATCGTATATACACTTTTTCCCTCAGGACTCTGCTGAAGGTCCAGGACAGATCAGCTCTGGGACAGATCCAGGGTTTACAGGGTCCCCTGCTTTTTTCCATGTAGGAATTGGTGGATGTGTGCTGCTTTGTGAGACAAAGGACTGAGGAAGGTGACTAGAGATTACCAGCCTGTATCTTACCCTGGAAAATACAAATTTATCCTTGGTTCTGCTCTAATTCCTATATGATGTTATTCAAGTTTTGTCAGTTTGACAGCTTATTTAAGAAAGTGTGTTTCTTATATTCTGTATCCTAAATTTCAGGTTCTGATGCTTATGTTTGCAACAGAAATCAATGTAAGTTGTTCCCCAGTCAAGTAAAGTGCTGTACAATGCTAAAGCTTCTGGGAAAAAAAAAAAAAAATCAAACTGGGCATTTAAAATTAATGAACAAGTAGGTATTTGTGATACTACAGTGGTGGGTGTTACAGATATTAGTAATTCTGTCTCCACCGCAGGGTTTGAATGGCACCATTACTAAGGCTTTGGTGCCATGCCTTGAGCAATATGGTGAAAAAGAAATATTGAACAGGAGCTCATTAATGGTTCAATCAGACACAATGTTCTGACTACAGCAGATCCTGCCTCATGGGTTGCTGACCCCTCAGATCTGCAGGCAGAATAGCACAACTCATTGTACCTTAGTTTTGAAAGATTGGGCTTAGCGGTGGCAATTGTTTTGCCTGCCCTTCAGAAGCATATACACCATTCCTTCTACCCCCAAAACATGATCATTTGACAGAATCTGAGTTAAGAAATTATTACAGATGGAGCTGTGCTGGCAGATCAGAAAGTGTGATCACATCCCTGGCAGAGAAGGGGTGATGAGTAGCTGGTGGTACGACCAGGGCAGTAGTCTCTTACTTTGGTTGAGTTGTGATCAAAATATGTCTGACCATGCTCCATGACGGAGAGTGCAGGATCACGACACTGGGCACCAGTACTTGCTACACAGGACTAAACTCATGCTGCATAAGTAACTTTTCTTGTGGTGTTTCCTAACTACTGAGGGTGAGCTTTGCAGCCTGAATGGTGTGTTCTGAGCATATTTTTGTGTATAAGTACATATGGAAACACATGTTACGTAAAGGTATGTGTATCATGCATACATATGACTTTTCACAATAAACTATATTTTTGCTACCTTTTCTTTGTCTTGCACTAGGAAATACGGGGCAGATGAGTCAGTCCTATGGCATAGACAAAATCACAATGAGTCTGTATCGAGTGGACGTCATAGGGAATATTTAAATCCCACAGGTATTTTAGAGACACTTAGTAACTTCTTGTGCTCCTTAAATATTAACAGCTGCCATGGACTGTTGGATGAATGATAATTTGGAAAGCTTTCTGTGCAGAACCATGACGTAACTGTGTTTTAGTTGAAGAGGAATGCTTCCTTTAATCAAACCATTGTGTAACAGGTCTGATTCACCATGGAGTTGCTAAGTAGACTCTCCAAAGTCTCTGCAACAGATGCAAGGCATCTTGTATATCTTGAGAGAGAGAAAAGGGAAATGTGGTTTCTTAAGCCATGCTCATACTCTGAATCTTACGTCACCAGTGGACAAAACCAGTTTCTTAACTTAAATTGGAGTCTGAAAGCTTCTTTGATTTGTGCCAACTGCTGGTGACCCCAAGAATAGTTTGAAAGGGAAAGCAAACAGACTGAGTGCAGCAGCCAAACATCAACTGGTGGTGGCAATGTCCAAGTCTTAATCCATAAACCATTCTCTGAGAAGATAAAAACATACATACGGTATTCTGCTAACTTCATGATAGCAAGTTAGGGAACCACGCCAGAATGAAGCCAGATGGCTTTCAGGACATTTTGGGTTGCCTCTGTTATTCCAAAAGGCTTCAGTGCAGATACATGGGCTGAGCTGGCAAACCTGCCCTTCTGCTGTGGTGTTCCTTAAGTAATATTCATACATAAAATGCTTCTGTTTTGATTAAGAAGAATTTACCAACTGAAAGGAGATTTAACATTGGCAGAATTATAATTTCCACCAACTGATACGGTTTTTCTGCACTGAAAGAAGGTTTGAAAGGTCGTTACAGCTCAAGATCCATTTTATGGAAGTTTAAAAAACAAGAGGTGCAGCACTGCAGTGACACAGGTGTTCCTTGCATGTCTTGAAATAACTTACAATACCAAGAGGGCCTAGGACACTTTACCAGCATCTGAGCTTTCCCTGGGGGAACTGATTTTCCCTGTTGGGAGAAAAATAATCAGTTCTTCTTTGAAAGGGAAAACCTGAGTTTAAAAATGGAAGTGGCCTCCTAATAAACAGTGCCTTAAAGCTGGAGAAAGCTTCCTGTGGCACACTGGTTGTGATAACCTGTAACAAATGGCAGTTGGCTGAAGAGGCTACCCTCTTGGTAACCATTTATGCTATGTACAAGTGGTGCAATTGATTTTTGTAATCCCAGACAAAAGTAGACTCTTCTGAAGCATTGTCAGCCCGTGAAAAGCTTCCAAAGACTAAAGCTGCTGCTGAAAAGCCAAAGGGTGGCCAGCTTCCAGCTTGGCATCCACTGCTAATGTTCCATCTACCTAAAATTGCCATTATAACATAGTTAGAAAAGGCGTTTTTCATTTCCTGCTCTGCAGTGATGTGTAGAGTTACTGTGTGCTGTTAGCAACTAAGTGCCGGTTTTCACTTCAGAAACAGATGCCTTTTATTGAAGGCTGGATCCTGGCAACCCCTCTGCAACTACAGAGATGGAAAAGGGTGCAAAAGAAGCTGCCTGGACACAAACTTGCATGTGTGGCACTCTTTCCATCAAGCTTTTCTTTTTCTGCTCTCCTTAGCTTTAGTCTCTCAGATGTGAGGCTTCTCTCCTGATATGACCATGCTCATACAGTGTGAAGAGGAGCACTCACTGCATCTCTCCAGCGTGTGGGAGAGATCCTGCTCTGTTATTTCTAAAGTATTCCAGACCATCTCCATTAAGACATGCTACGCAGCCACCAGTCTCTACAGATCAGAGCACGATAGCCATTCACAGGGGCTGGAATTCAGTGTGAATACGATTAATTTTCTCTGAGGCCGTTTTGGAAAATGAAACTGCCCTTGTCCTCTCCCTGGATAATCCCCTCCTGCCAGTGGCCATGAATCACCATTGAATAACATTTCCGTATAGATGGCTTTGAAGTTCTGTTGAGTCATCTGTGCAATCTGGGAGGGTTTGCCGTATTCTGGCTCCACACCTGCGTTTTCCAGAACAACCCCGAGGGAACTGCCCAGTGTGGTGTCCCACACTGTTCACATGCAGTAGCATACATCATTCTTCTTTGTCACCCCCATCTCTCTTTTTAAAGCTTAACATAGCTTTTGCACAATTCTTGCTTTCCAGGTTTTAGTTGTGTCAGCTCATAGGCACGTGTTTACTTTGTGACTGTTCCTGCTGGTTGAAAATACTGCTGCCCCAAGGTATTGGATATTGTTCCTGTGCCAGAGGTCACCCTTCCAACTGATCCGCCAGCAGGTGGAAATACATTTGTATACACCATTTGCTTCTTTAGAGAATTAAGTCAAATAGTTAATTTGAGTTAATATAGTTTATATAGTTGAGTTAATTTGAGTTTATATAGTTAACTTAAACCGCTATAGAAGGCAGTCTGAACTATCCCACATGCAGTACAGCAGGGAGTGTGCATTCAACCCCTTCTGCTGGTTAAGCAGGATCTGTGAACTCCACGCACTCAATCACAGCTGACAAAGTACAGCAAGCAGAGGATGTTTATCCACAGCTTTGAAATACAGCAGACTTCAACCTGGACCATTGGAGATGATGCTAGAGCATGGATGAGTTATTAAATAGTAAAAAATTCCAACATAAACTAAATTAAAATCTAATTACAGAAATTTGCAATGAAGAGGGAAGAATAAATGTAATATCTGAACTCTATTAAAGGATTTGCATTTGTATGGGAACATTTGCAAAATTAAATGTTTTAAAAATTGTTTCAGATGATTTGGCCAGGAATAATTATGGCATAAACCAGACTGTAAATACAGAAAAAAACAAATTAAACCTGGACATGAGGTAAAGGAATTTATTCGTAAGTATAATTATTTTATATTCTGTATACTTTTTTTTCCAGCAGAAAACCAAAATATCTTACTGCAGGGCCATTAGATTATAACCTTGTCCCAGGAAACCCAAGAGTTGCAAGCTCAATCCTGTATGTGTGTGTGCATGTCTGCCTGCACGCTGCTTGTAACAACCCAGCCAATGACAACGGTGAGTCCTGGGAATGGCCTTTATTTTCAAACCTCCAGCTATTTCAGGATGCAGTGTGAGGTCCAGCCTGGGGTCAGATACTCACTAGCGAGAGCAAAGAGAAGGCAAACAGCAGGCGAATTAATCTTTCAGTTAAAACTCAATTTAGGAAAGATTACAGTTGCCACAAATAATAGAGAGCAGCTTGGAAAGGTTACCCTTGTGGAATGGAAAGATCAAAGGCAGAATCAATTTGAGGAAAATAGCCTAAAAAGTGAACATAACAGGCAGTAGTGGGATTAGAAAGCAGTAATGCAAATAAAAAGGAAGGATGCAGGAAGTGCAGAAGAATTATTTCCAAAATTTATAATGATTTGTAGTCAAGAAAACTAAAAAGTCCTTGAAGAGATTTTAAAGTGGCCTAGATGTAAATTTGAATGTAGGCCATATTATTTGTAGCTTTGAGTTCTTGTTTAAAAGTACTTTCACTCCCTTTATTGCAGATGTGGCTTTCTTTAACTTCTTAATCTTTTGCTTACTATGTGGCATCAGATACCTTCTTAGAGTTATGGTCTATTCCAAGCCTTAGAGGATCCAAAATCATAAGCCACATGCTTGGAAATGAAAAGAAAGAGCTTAAGAAACAGAATATTAACATGGTGACATATACACACTGTACATACAGACACATACATGTATATATTATATATATATATACAAGTGTGTTCTGCAATTTCTTTTGCTCATTCTCTCCATCAGGGCTCTGAGAACTCTAACAGTCCTTAATAGACCTGACCAGCCTCACCTTTCCACCCATCTTAAAAAGGGACCAGAAATCCTTTTAAGTTCAGCTGGGGGCCACCAACCCCTGTCTGAGCTATTTGGAGATCTCAGCTTAGCCTTAGAGGTCTAGACTTAGAGGTCTCTAGCTTAGCCTGGCTAGGGCTGGCTATGGAGTCATTTTCGTGGAGGCTGATGCCTGGACTGGTTTCCTAGTCTGAATCTGGCTCTCTCTTGTCACCATGGCCCTACCTGGATGTCCCTGGATCCAACCTAGGAAAATGGCTTCCTAATTTGACCTGTCCTATCACAATGTTTTGCATTATGGTCTGGACTCTTGATTGGAGCTGGACACCACCTCTGGGCCTGTCGTGCTTAACTTGTGGCTTGCAAGGTCTTGAAGAACAGGCCTGCTCTTGCTGCTCTCTGATAGTCTCTTCAAGTATGTTATGTGAGTGTGTAGAGGTGAGCTAGTGTGGCCATCTCTACAAAAGTAGCAGAAGATGGTGACTCCTGTCCGTTTCACAGGAGCACTCTAACTGAAGTCACCCTTTTGCCTAATGAAGGAGTAGCTGTTTCTAACCAGCTCCTCCTCCCCTGAAGGCAGAAAAGTAGCAACAGGAAGCAGAGGTAAGGAACAGAAGCCTCTGGCAGCATTGCTATAGTATCACCAATACAGGAGAAAATCAAGATAACACTTATATTTCCAGATGCAAAGATCTGTGGCTCAGATTTGGCTAGAGAACATTGACCACAAATAAAGATAATCCTCTATTCAATGTTTCACCTCACTGGCTTGAACCTGCAAAGCATTGCTTGTCTAGGTAAGAAATGTGTAATGATGTGGTTCATGTGAGTGCTTAGTGTTTAAGTCATACATGTTGTTTCCTATCAGTATGACCAATACACTTGCATTTCATGGGTCAAAAGGACTGGGACTTTTCAGTAGATGGTATTTCTGAAGTAGGCTTCCAGAATCAGCTTATGATGGCTTTTTGTACTGAATCCAGTCAATTCTGCACATCAAGGAATGGTTTTGGTCTCAGTAGAAACAGGACTGGGAAGCAGGTCCCAATTAAGAGCAGTCATTTGCATCTCCATGTCTTCTCTGTGCTCGTGTTGGGAGCTGCTTAAAAGGTATATACCAAAGAGTCAGGTAAGGGGGAGGATGATAGAGGAGCGAAGAAAACATCAGTCCTTCCTCTCCTAGCTTGTAAATTCTCAAAAGATGCATCCAGATTGGGGAAAATAAGGTGGAATACAAAATGTCTCTTCAACCTGGATAGGGAAAAAGTGCTCGTTCTGAAGTTGGGGGAGGAGTGGCGTGGACAGCAACCAGATAAAGAGGTAAAACACAACAGAAAATGGGCCCTAGGAATGAAGGACTGGTTAAAAAGTGTCTGAATGGAAAGGATATTTTAAAAAGGGAAAATTTTATAGGCAGCTTGAAGGAAAAGGGAGATACAAAAGTGGGTACCAAGAGTTTAGCCTCCATAAACCAGGCTGAAATTGTCATGCTTTATTCCACAGTCCATAGCAGTGAAGTGTTTCTGCATCTCTTTGTTTTTGTGATTAAAATGTTCTTGGCATCAGCTTTGGTTTTAATGTGATTGGGTTTTAAATGTAATTAGAATGTTTTTTACAGCTTTGTGTATTTCTATTTAAGAGACAACAAAAGTAATGCACAGTTGTGTTTTTTACCAGAGAAGGATCTCCAAAACGTTACACCAGAATGGCACTATAGTCTTGATAATAAGATCATGCATGCTGGAGCATTGCAGAACTGTCTCTGAATTTATGCAGACAATGCCTCTGACTCGACAAAAAGCACAACTTGTGGTTTGTCAGCCCTGTTGATCTCAGTGCCTTGTTGTGCAAACTGTTCACAGGATCAGATACACAAAGTGGAGCCTTAGATGCAGGGAGGAGGGGTTCAGTTATGTTTCAATTCTCTATGAACTTTTTTTATATTCAGTAACATTCACTTTCTTTTTCCATTTGAATTTTACTACAGAGGCTACAGTAAGATCATCAGGAACACTAGGCATGAGTGGTTTTACTAAGCCAAGGGAGCAACTCACATGCTCAAATGATGCCTGTAAGATTTGATACAAGAAGCCCTTAAGCATACACTCTGGCTTTCTGAGAGTGCACTAGTGGGACTTAACAGACATGCAAATTCTTTCCTGAAGATCTGCACAGGAAAAATTACTCCACGAGGGAAATACCTCTCTAGAGAGGGATTCACAGCTGTGCTACATACTTCTCCCCCTTTCTGCACTCTGGTGCCTGAAGCCTTTGGGGAGCTGAGTTGCTCTTTGCAAGCTCCTCTCCTAACTGTGCCCAGCATCTGCCTCATGTGGCTGGGCCTTTTTGTCTCGGGAGGCCTGTCTTCCATGCTGGATTTCTTTTGGTCAAGTACTGACCTGGACTTTTTTTACCCCTGACAAACTCTATTTTTAAGAAGTGAATGCATGCCATGTTTGGGATTTTACAGGCTGGCCAGCCACTCCTGTGGAATTTCTATGGCAAAAATAGAATTTACATATCTTGGAGGAACTATGCTGATTTAAGCCAGTGGAGGATCCAGTGCCTTGATTTTTACTTTGTCTTGTGTTGCCATGAGCTTATCTGCAAGCTGAGCTGTGCATCAGTGTCAGATTCTCCTCTCCACAAACGTACTAACATTCAATTCATCAGTATGGCTGTTCCACAGTTTGATCAAAATAACATGTATGTCATATTTTTGTGACCTAGAAAAGGCCTTAACACTTGCTGTGAAGACAGGGCTGGGGAACAATTAGCCTCTGAAGGTAATAAAATGTGCTTTTTCTGTTGTACCACTTCTTAAGTCAACAGATAAACAGCTTTGAGGCGTCCTGTTGCAACCTAGAGCACATTTTGATGTTGCCTTTCAAGACAGCAGTTTTTTAAAATAGGAGAGTCAGTCAGTTGTGAAATGTCTTATTCCTTCCTGGCAAAAAGGGGCTACAACTGGGAAGTGATGAGGCCATGGCACAACCTTCTGGAAGGGCTGCAAGGTGCAACTGGACCTGAAGAAGCACAAGCTTCTCCCAAGCCAGCCTGGAGCAGCAGCTTGGCTGGGTGGGAAACAGAGCTGGATCTTAGCTCTCTGGACTGCCTAATCCATGAGAAAACAAACCTAAAATGTTCCTCTCCCAGCTGCAGCCTTGAACCAGGTCTCTAATTCATATCACTGTTGCTCTCCTACGCTTTATTTTCCTCTATCTTGTATGCTACATGGGTAATTGTTCATCAGTGTGTGAAAATGGTTATAGTCATGCTGCTGTGATAGGATTTTGGAAAATGAGATCCATGGCTTTTACAGCATTGGCCTTGTGAAATTTTGGGACAGCTGCAAGGCTGCAAGTGCTGTGTTTTCAACTTGTATTCATTTGCTAAACATGTTCTGAAAATTTTCTACACTCCTCAGCATTGGAGCCTGACACTTGTTAGCCTTAGTTTAAAAAGATTTAACAAATCGCTAACCGCAGCCAGAGGAAATGGCTTTTCAGGAGACCACACAAACAGGGAAATTACATAGCAGGATTATGAATAGAAAGGCACCAAGATCATTCAAAGCAAAACCATATGTTTAGTTATTGTTGTAGCCATTTGGATTTAAGGAGGACTAAACATCTTTAAATGATATAAATAGCACAACTAACAAAAGGTGCTGTATGTCTGGCTTGTGATGTGCCACTGCAAATTCTTCCTATATTATTTGAATGCCACTTCATAAGTCCGGCAACAAGGTTAAAGGAACTTGAAGCTTTGTTGTTGATCTATGCCTAGCAAAGTAAATACTTCAGTAATCAAAGAAGCTTTAACTTGAGATTTTTTTTCAGTAGAAGGGGGATTTTTTTTTTTTTTTCCCTCTCTGTGGGTTTTTTATGTTCGCATCTGTACTGAAGAGAAAGCAAGGAAAAGATTTCCGGAGAAAATAATATTTTGCTTATTTCCTTTTAACCCTGTCACCTTTGAGCTGCAAAACTAACTTAATGTGCTCAGAATATGATGTTTAAAAAATGTCTCCCGTACACGTCTGTGGCAAACATAATAACAGAGTGCCATTAAATGGCAAAACTACTTGGGAAAGAAGGCATGAGATGAAATGTTTTTTAATCATTCAGATAAGTAAAAATGTTTATGGTCAAATCTAAAGAAGAAGCATGCCACTGAAAGCATCCTGGCAAGGTGCACTTACGTTAAGTGTGTATGTGTCTTCTGTTTCATTAACAGATAAAAGGCTTAGCAAAAAAATGCTGGCAAACCACACCATATTTAAATGAACAGCTCAGAACCTAGAGCTACTGAGAAAGAAAGATCAGAGTGAACTGGCAAGCTGAGGTAAAGGGGAGATGCAGTGGAAACTATGAGCAACTTCATGAAAAAGTTCAGAGGTGGCAAGAAACCTGTCTAGCTCAAGTAAAATACATGGGTGAAAGGGAGGAAAAGGTCTGTGAAAGTACAGAGCCTACCGACCTATAGAGAAAAAGTTCTTTCTGGAAAGACAGAAGCAGTTTTCAGTGGAAAGCTGAAAGCTCTGGGACTTGCTTTTTATGGCTACATCTACACTAACTACAGAGCACCGGCCCAAGCTCAAACTTGCCTTGTGTTTGGACACAAGACTCTGCTCAGGGCCTTGGGTGAGCTCCATTTCGGGGAGGAGTGAGTCTGAGCTAGCTCAGCCCTTTAATATAATCTCAACAGTATCATATCCTGCACTGAAAATGAGGCTTTGCCTCCTCCCAAATTCTGCAACCCAGATCTCACAATTCCACAGAGCAATTGCCTCCCTTCCAGAAGGGCTTAATGCCACATCCCACAAATGCTAGATGTGTAGTGTGCTGAGTACAAGGCATTCATTACATAGCAACGGGCCAGCCTGCTCCTCATCCTGCTCAGCGGAGGCCAGCAGCAGCATGGGCACAGCAGACTGCCTTTGGGAGGAAAAAAAAAAAAAAAAAAAGCAGCACTGGTTTAACCAGCCTGGTGTTAATTTCTTTCTTGTTTTTTTCTTCTCCTCAGACTTTGGTATGCCATCATGGAAAGGCTGGCCTGGCAGGGAGTACGGCCAGTTAGCAAAGTACTGAGGATGAGTCTCTTGCTCTTGGCCTCATCACGTGTCTTTGCAAGAAGGATGCTGCATGTGATGTGGGCATGACACTGGTCTTGCCAGAGCTTGCAATACTGAAGACCTCAAAGGCACTTTGATAGAAGGTGTTCTCCTCAGCTGGTGCTTTGCTCTGTGGCTGGTCTTTTGTTCGATCTCTTGTTCTGTGACCAGATGTATGAGGCCTTGTGTGCTGAGAGGAATGAAGGCTGATGTAAGGCCGTGGTGGTGGTTTAGGTAGGGTGAGGATTGCTTCCCCTGCCTGGAGGATATGCTGCTGGGAAAGCTCTCCTGTGATTTCTCCTGGGGGAGCACCACAGCAACTGGGGCTCTTCTAAGGAGGGAGAAGGAAAAGTAAGCTCCAAAACAGTTTTCAGCATAGCATTTTAAACACAGGCTTTCTTGTCTGAGACACTCTGGTATCATTAAAATGAATGCGGTGTAAATAACTAGATTCAACATCAGCGATCCTGAAGTTCATTGAAATGTCTGACTAATAATACAAGGAAAAAGGGTGAAGTCAGTGAATTGTATTCTATATTGCTTGATTAACCTGAAGCTGGACAGATTTGCACCTTTCCTTGGCTGCAGGGGTCTGCACCAGTGATCACATATATACAGTGTATATATGCTGTGTATATATCTATGCTATACTATCTATATTTATAGGTATATATGCCACGAGGATGGTCAGGGGACTGGAGCACCTCCCATATGAAGATAGGCTGAGGAAGTTGGGGCTGTTCAGCCTGGAGAAGAGAAGACTGAGTGGAGACGTCATAGCAGCCTTCCAGTATCTGAAGGGGGCTTCTAGGGATGCTGGGGAGGGACTCTTCATTAGGGACTGTAGTGATAGGACACGGAGTAATGAGTTAAATCTTAAACAGGGAAAGTTTAGATTGGATATGAGGAAGAAATTCTTTAAGGGTGGTGAGGCACCGGAATGGGTTGCCCAGGGAAGTTGTGAATGCTCCATTGCTGGTGGTGTTCAAGGCCAGGCTGGACAGAGCCTTGGGTGACATGGTTTAGTGTGAGGTGTCCCTGCCCATGGCAGGGGGATTGGAACCGGATGATCTGAAGGTCCTTTCTAACCCTAACTGTTCTATGATTCTATGATTCTATGTATAGCTGCAGTGTATGCATGCAAGTACAAAGTAAGATCAAAGTTCTTTGATGAAATATGTTTCCATTATATAATGCCAGTTTCTCCAAATCAGAAGGAACCAACTTGTCTTATGGGATAACATAAAAACATCCTTCCCCTTCCCCTCCCCTTTAGGCTATCCTACAAGGGGAGGAGATAGAGAACATTGCCATGTAAAATGTCCCAACCAGGACCAGTCTTTAGCTCAGAGCAGCAGGCTGCAGGGAGCAGCTGCAGCAAGGTTCCTGCTGCTGTCTTTGCCTGCCTCCAGGAAAGTGTGTGGCCACTGCTGACAAGGGATTGCTGTGAGTATCTGGGGTGACAGCTACTGCTGGAGAAGAGGGGGAAAGTGACCTCCATTAGTAGCAGCGGTTCCTGCCCTATCTCTCCAGCCCCACCACAGGAGCAGCAAGCCCTGGAAACACTCTGAGCACCAGCTCATACCTGGTAAGCCAAGACCCTCTAACTTGCATCTAAATAGTACAGAATGAGGAGCCTTGGAGCACAAGCTAACAGGCGGCAGTTTCAAGTGAAACCTTTATGTTAATTCAATACAGACTACTTATGGAAGTTCCCTTCTTTGAGAATCTCAACTTCTACAGAGAAATAGCACCCAGCCTTGTTTTTTTCTTTTGAGAACTTCAGAAGTTCCCTCAAAAATTCCCTGAAGCCTTAATAATATTCTCAGTGGTGTGTCAGGATGTAATGTACAATGTAAAATTTTCACATTTGATGCTTGGCATAGTTAGATTTACCACACTGCTTCACATTCAATATATGCCAAGAACTCTAGCAAAATCACATGCTGATCAACAGGAGATTTATAATGGGGTGCTCAATGATGAATTTTTTAAAAGTGCCTAATCTATCATGGCTTCTTGAGAGCCTAATGTGTGTATGTGTATATATTTATACGTAAAATACCCGTAAGCCATCACAGAAGACCAGTTTCTGAGCATAGAGGTTTCGAGCATAAAACTAGAGGATATTTAGGTATCCTACTGAAAATGCAGTGGAGTTTTAGAAAGAAAAAAGCCTTAATAATCTTCCCCGTTCAGATATACACACAGAGCCATTTAAAGGGAATCTGTACTCTTAGGTGAAATTTTAAACGCATCTAAATTCTGCCATGAAGGATTTCTTTCAGTGTACATATTGATGTGGCATTTTAAATCTCGCTGAAAACTTTACAGAATCTCCCTCAGTTTGCAGGTTTGAGAAGATTACTATGTGCCTCCTACTAGCAATCATCCACAGGGCTTTGGGAAAAGTAGTTTACTGAGTGGGTACACACTTCCTTTTTACTGATGGAAAAACAGATGGAAAAAGACAAAGTGGTCTGCCCTGGACAAACAGGCTCGTGTGTTGCCTTTTCAAAGCCACTGGGACTCATATTTTCTATCTGCCCATGGGGAGCTTGCAGGGCTGGAGGCAGCTCGTGGGCCCCCAGTTCAGATCACTCAAGGTGACCAGGCTGAGGATTATTGCCAGCTCACAGCTGCCTCTTCCGCCACTTTATAAGATGGCCCTGGAAATAACCTCACAGGACCAGCCTTTAAGTTATTTTGTCCTGTGAACCAAACTGGCGTTGAGATGACTCAAAGGTTGTTCAAGGACAGATTGCCTGGCACCATCTGGCATGCCCCATGTCTCTCTGTGGACCTGTCTCCTCTTTGACACCTCATGGAGTTGGTCTCGTAAAGGCACTTGTGCTTGCTTTCAGAAGAAGGGCACCTATTGTATTCCTGAGTGCATCCATGGGGAGAAAGGGCTGGATTTTCGCACTGCTGGGTGGGATGCAGTTTGATGACTTTCAGTAGAGGAACAGTTTCCTGCTGGCTCCAGGGAGTTTGCTGTTGTCTTTCATTTCAACTTGCACATTGAAGCATCTGTTTTGAACTTACTTAGGTCCTTGCAAAGAGATGAGTGACACAGGACTTCCTCTGGCACCAGCAGCAACTGTGGTGGGTCCTTTTTCCTCAGACATCTCATGAGGAAGGGCCAGCATCTGCTGCTTCCTCCCTGATGACTCTGGTGACAAAAGCCTGAAGCTTTCAAAGAATGAGTGGCAGATGAAATCTCCAGATGCTATGTACCACAGAGGCCAGCAGGATAGACTTCCAGGGACAGCTGAACAAAGCAAGAAGTCCAGACCCAGTTTCAGAGGTCACTTTATCTCAGGTTTGTGACTGGTAAGTTTATGGCACCTGCAGGGAGATACTTGGATTGATGTGTTCAGGCTGATAGCAATTTTGTTCTTTAGCAAGTTGGAGCCCTACATCTATAAAAGCCAGAGGAGGAAGAAACCAAACCAAAAAATCTTCATTCACTTGTCTAACTAGAGTTATAGAATACAATGATTCTCCTGAAGATACTGTCTGCAGGTCTGATCTTTTGTGAATCTCTAATTCTGTGATGAATACCCTAACTGCTCCGTTACAGTGTGAAGGCAAGTTGATCCTCTTGCACAGTGAATACTTCTGCTGCCTCCAGGCAGGAGGCAATACAGGTTACCCACAGCAGAGAACCTGCCCCTTTTGCAAGCCATAAATGTAGGGTACAATTTAAGGGAACTCTAGAAGAAAAATAGCCCAGGGCACTGCCTGTGGCCAAAAGCTCAGCCCGAAGCGGCGTCATTATCTGTCCACAGCTATGCAGTAAGCTCCTCTGCATCTTCTTGGCTTGGTTTCTCCCATGTGAAAGGGGGATGAAAGTACCTGCCTGTCTTGTGAAAACTCTGCACGGTTAAAGGCAGTTTGAAAGGAGGCCCTGTGAAAAACTGGAATACCCTGGAAACGGTGGTCATGTTCTCTAAGGCAGTGTCTGGTATGGACCTTACAACGGAAGGGTGTAGCATGGCCACAGCGCTTACAAGCGGAGCGCAGGGGCTGCCAGGGGAGCGCAGACACGGGAGGAGGAGGAAGAGCAATAGTGAGGTGATGCAAGAAATGTTTAATTGGGTTTATTTGCTGAAGGCATCACGTGCTGGCTCCAAACGCAAAGCCCGAGCGGCAATCACGAGCTGCCAACACCTCTTCGTCAGGGAGTTCGGATTAAAGAATTAAAACGCGAAAGTCCCCATCCCCAGGGACGAATCTTCCCCCCCGCCCCCTTCGCCTTCTGGGGGTGGGAGGAGAGGAGGGAGGCACGGCGTTTCCCGAGGGGGGGGGGGCAGCCGCGGGCCGGGCCGGGTGACCCCGCACGGGTCACACTTGCGGGCTGCGCACACACGCACAGCTGATACAGGAACCCCCACGGCGGCAGCTCAGCCCCCCCCTCAGCAGCTGAGCCCGCGGCCCGGGCCAAAAAAGGGGCGCCGCGGCGGAGAGCGCCGCGCCTCCTCCTCGTATTTCCTCCCCCGCCCACTTCCAGCGGCGGAGGGGCTCGCTGTCGCCCGCGATGCAAAGTTAGCCGCGGCAGGATGCGCGGCGCGGCGGTGAGTTTCCCCGGCGGTGCCGGGGCGCGGTGGAAAGGGACGGGATGGGACGGGACTGACCGGGCGGGAGGCGAGGGCGCGGGGAAGCCCGGCCGGGCGGGCAGTGGGGACGAACCTCCGGGATCTCCGCGTCAGCCGCGGCTCTGGGCGCCTCTGTGTGTGTGTGTGTGCGCGTCCGCC
>JAOEHY010037202.1:0-33746 GCA_025447955.1 Psilopsiagon aurifrons
AATTCATCAGGGAAGTAGTGCAACTCTAGAACAAGTAATCAGAAAGGTGTTAGAGTCTCTGTCCTTGGAGGTTTTCAAGACCTGGTGAATAGGCAAAGGCACAACTTGACCTCATTTTGGTGATAGCTTTACTTCGGGAAGAAGGTTGATCAACAAGATCTGCAGAAATCTCTTATAGGTAACACTTTTTGTGGCTCTGTTCTCAAATTCTAGCCTTAACATACTATTTTACCTTGGCTTTTTTAATTTGAGCATAGGTTTGGCATACATGGAATTTCTTCTCTGTCAGATGAAAGAAAGAAAGCAAACTCTGGCAATCTCTGCTGCACTGAAAGGGTTATATCAAATTTTAACTTGTTTCCTGTTTATTCAGCTTGGTAGAGGCAGTTGCTCTTCACAGTGAAGATGTTTCAACAAACTGAAAAGCACAAGGCAGTTAGAGGCTTTTTTTTAGGCACAGAATTATTGGTGTTGAAGGACCTCTCAAGAGCATACAGTCCAATCCTCCCTGCTCAAGCAGGGTCAGCTGCAACAGGTTTCCCAAGGACTGCACTATAGCAGGAAGGGAAGCTATACAGTGAAAATTAAAGCTCTTCTACTCATTTGAAGGGCAATATACTCAAGCACATGTTAAAATTAAGCATGCTTATTCAGCCGTGACTGCTTGATTCCTCATTCCAGTTAAGCTTTTATTGTTTGGACATAAATATCAAGAGCTGACTATTTCACAGAATTATTTGCTCATAGATTAATTAGCTACTAGAGTGCTCCTGGATGTACAACATATGTCCAGAGAAAATACAGACACTTACTGCCCAGGGAGCACATGCTGTTTATCTCGTAGCAATCTGTTGACAAAACAGAAGTGCTTAGGAGGTATTAAACTCATGGCACTTGTGTTTCTATAAAATGGTCACAGGCTGCATACTCAAATGGTTTTTACCTGGGAGTTTTGTCCTGAATTTCACTAGGAGTAAAATGCTTTAAGAGAATACTGCAAACGTTGTGAACTGAAGTAGATTGATAGCATTCATTTGCATGGTTTTGTCTCCATTCCTAAGGATGCAAAGAAGTTTCTAAAGGACTGTGTTATCCCCTCACCCCCATGCCCTGTGCTCACTCAAAACCCAGTCGCTTCCGACACAAAGCAAACTTGGGCTGTTCAAGCACAGGTCAAATTTGAGACTTGATCTTTCTCATCTGAGCTCATTTCTAAGACCTACTTTTTTCCATTGTGTTGTTGGCTGTGATTTATGCATGTCTGTCTTAGAGGTTAATCTCTGTCATCTGTACCTCAACATATATCTGGTATATATTGGAATGATTCACATCTGGTATATATGTGGAATGATTCACATCTAATGCAAACCTCTGCTGACTCTACAGATATGCAACTGACATTTCGACTGATTGTGCTTGTAGCAGGAGGATTTGTAATTATGGGGTGTCTACCACTCTGTTGCTGTGCCATTTTGCAGAAATGGTAAGCATGACAGCATGACCAGATCAAATTTCTAATGTAGTGCTGCTAAACATAGAAAATATGGATAACTGACATATTTGAAGTCAGGGGAGAAAAGACGGGGGGAGAAAGGCAAGAAACTAAAGTGCAAACATAAATGAGTCCTTTGATTTTGAAGCTACATTAAACAGCATTAGTTAGGCTTAAGGAAAAAAGTTTGTTACTGCCCCAGTACTCTTTCTAAAGACCCAGTTGTGAAGGACTTGAACTTCATCTTACTTCCCTGGCTTGGGAAGTTGCATATAACACGTGAATGGCAATATCTTGAGTTATGGAAGACTTAGCTTTTGCTCCCTTGACTCTCCTGTATTTTCCACCACTTTCTGCCCCTGCTCCCCACAGAAGGCTACTATATCCATCTATGTTAGAAGTTGTTGTTTTCCATTTTCCTCTGTTTGAAAGCAACACCAGCAACTGGCAGTTGTGAGAAAAAAGGTGGCAAATGGGACTTAAGAGCAAATCAAGCTGTTGGGCAGCCCACAACAATGCGCCCAGCCCAACCTGTTCGAACCAGAATAGGTTTGTAGGGCACTGTGTCCTGAGTGTAAAGAAACCCCAGAACATCAGAGAAAAAAGAAAAAGGAGAAAAAAGGAAGTTTTGAGGAGAAGTTAATTTCATTTTGTGATACACGTTTAAGCAGAAACACGTGAGAAAACATCCTGCCACTTGTCTTAGCCCTCAAAAACCATAGGGAGGAGGGAGACAAAAGATGGTCCTTTAAACACTGCCTTCTAAGGCACTTCTGCAAAGTTGCCTATGGTAAAGAATTGACTGCTGCTCCGCAAATGACGTGCAAGGAATGAGTTATCTGAAAGGTAGCAGGGAAGAAATGAATGTGGAAAAGCAGTTTTTTAAGAACAGTCAGTAGAAACATGTCTGTGTGGGATAGACGTGAAGTTATGCAGTAAGACACAGGAGGAATGAACAAAGTAGTAGGCCTAAAAACGTAAGAGAGGTGGGCTGGGAGCATGCCTGAGAGAAACGCAAATTAACTAATGTTTCTAATGGCAGTGCATCTTTTTTTAATGTATGGGGCACATTGCAACCTGTGAGTGCAATTAAGTTTGATACTGTGAAGAGTTTTGGCATGTGTATATGTTGTTATGATAATGGAAAAATGTAAGCTCCACAACATCAAAATTACTGAACTGAAACATAGCTGTGCTTTATTTTTGTAAGGTGGTAGTTGATATTGAATAGCTAATGCTGTAGCTTGGTAAATATGACATATATTGTACAAATTATATAATATTAATATGTTCTGCTCTAAAGTTTGTTTTTTTTTTTTCCCCCTGTTAAACTTTTGCTTTACTAAGGCATTAGTAGTCTGTGTGGGAACGTAGATATACAAGTACATGCACACACATAGACTTTACTAATGTGGCTGACTAGCAGATGGCTATTTGCCGTGAAGCTCCACATTTAGATAAAACCTGCTGTGAAAATCTCCACATTACATCTTACACTGTGCTCAACAGCTGATGTTCAGCATACAGATAGCTGCACTGAGTCATCAGTGACTCTGAAAACAGGAGGCAAAGAATTAACATGAAATTATCATAAATTTTCTGGAAAATGAATTAATATGTGTTCATTTTGAGAGAATTCACATTAATGTTTAAATGATCATTTCTGTGGTTTTTTTCATAGCCAGGGAAATTAGCAATATTGCGATTCTGCTATGGCTTGGTTTTTGCTTTGTTTTTTCAATGCAGTGATTAACCAGATGCTGAATGGTTTTAATTTGCAACACCATATTTTAGAATTCTAGGAAAGGAGCAGTCCTATAAGAGTGTAACTTTTGAGTTTAACCAGTTTTAGAGACAGTTGATAGAGGATATGCCTTTGAAAAGCATTCCTTTAATGAGCCTTAAATCTTCTCTCTGGATGGAAGTTCTTTTAACTTTGATGTTGTACAGTCCTTGTTGAGAGGGTGCTGCGTATGATGCCAAAACTGTAGTGCAGTTGGTGTACACAAAAGTAAGAATTGTTCTCTAGAGTTATCAATAAACAAGAGGGATAATTGATTAGTTCCACTGTGCCTCTTCTAGAGCAAATTCCAAGGTTTCCCATAGGATCCTGTATTTATAGAAATTTGTATAAAATCCATAATTTAATATAAATGTCTATTATATACATTTAAAGTAGATATAATAATATAAAATATGCACATAAAATAATGTGTCTTTTGTAAATTAACTTTTACCTATATTCATTTATATATATGTGCATGTATATATATATAAAAAAAGAGGGAAGGAGAGAGGACAACTGGGGCAACTGGAAAGCTTTTGCAGGCCCTTGTGATAGTGGTGGCTGTTGGCTGTTTGTTAAGAGATGCCCAGGACTCGGACAGCAGAGGTAATTCCATAGCAATTCCAGATTAAGAGCATGTAGGAGCATGGAACTCCTGTAAAATTGATCAAGTGTGGAGTACTCCTCGCCTTGCCACACTTGATCAGCACTAGTAGTTTCCTGAGTTAGTGAGGCTTTGTTAATTCGACACCCCCACTGATGAGCTGTGCATTTGTCTCCTTCCAATGGTATTTTTTGTGCAGAAGGCAGAGTCTACACATGCCCATTCCCTGAAATTGGCAGCTTCTCTTGTGTGCTATCAACATAACATCTCTTCTCTTGAGCTGGGTTCTCTGCTGCTTTTGCTATGTCTGTAACTGCTACACGAAGTTATTTCTGTTGTGTTAGTGTTCATTAGCATTTGGTGCTGGGTAAGTTAAGATACTGAAGGATAGGAAAATGCAGGTGCACTTAACTAGTGCTGTATTTGAATAAGGTTGTGTAGATGTTTTAAAAAAGTGAGAATTAGAGAAGTCCTCATTTCCTTTGGCTGAATTCCTAGTACAGCTGTGGGAAGCAGGCCATAGAATTTGCTTTACTAGTTACTGGGGAAATTTCTGGTCATGGTTGCACTATATGAATTGGAAGGTGAGCTGAAATTCATAATAAAAATGTAAAAGATGAGAAAGCATTTCAATAAACTCTTCCCTAGCTTTAATCTGCCCATGTTCTATAGGAGAAATCTTGTGATGGCCCCTGAGATCAGCTGTAACATTGTGGGTTTTTTCATTGAGTTAGGATTTCACAGCTAAAATCTAGGTTATCTTCTCTAACTTCCTTTTTTGGAAGTCAACCAATTTCAGCTGTTTTAATATGTTGCAGCCAATGTCTCAATCGTTTACAATGGGCAAACAGCAGATTAAAGAAAATTGTGAAGGAAAGAGCACATACTGAAGAAGTTCGTGGCCTTTTACAAGATTGACTTAGGACATAAGGACCAAAAGAACAGCAACAAAAAAAAAGGTAAACTAACTTTGGTGTTTTCTTCCATTCTTTCAGTTTAGGATTGTTCTATCAATTCTGTATAGAATACTAAATGTATGCACTGCTAAATGCCTGTTGCTTCCCAGTCCAGTGGACTTTGTCAAAAGGTGCTGTTTATCAGGGACCACCTTCAATTGCTGTTGTGGGAGAAGTACTGAGGCTTCAGGAATTTGATTACTGTCCTGGGATGATGGATGACAGCAGAGCAAGCCACAGGCAATATTACAGTCCTAGATTTAAGTCCTTTGCCATTTCAGTGTTCCTTTCCCTGTGTGCAATCTGTGTCGCATCAGAAAGTAGAAAAGCAAAGTAAAGTTCTGCCACTTTCAGGAGATGCAGATCCATTTACAGCCAGTAAGAGATCTGTCCTCCTGTATAAATAGGGGTGTTTTACAGCTGACATACTTGCACAGCTCTATATCTTGGCAGTCTTCCTCAATGCTGAAAAGCAGTTGACTGCTGAAATAAATGTAATCTGAGCATGAAATGCTATTTACTTCACATGAACATGCCAAACTATGGCCTACTAAAGAAGACAGTGAAATAAGTAAGTGTCAGTGATGTCATTATACAATAAGGAAATATTTTGGGGAGAGTATTTATTTGACAAAAATGTAAAATGTCCCTAAACCTAGTTACAATGATGTTTAGTAATAGGGGGTTTTATCCACTTTGTTGTAGAGGAACATCCACCTGATCTTGAAGACCTCAAGCAGGACAACGGGATTACTTGAGTATGTCCGAAGAAAGATGTTTTTTTTTTTTTAGTATCAAAGTAATACAATGTTGTCAACCCTTGATAACGCTATTGATTTTGAAAAAGGTCTTAATTTCTTGTTCTTGTATGTTTATTCTTTATCTCCTGTACAAAAAAAGCTAATAACACTGAAAGGCAAAACTGCTTGTGTAAGTCTTGAATAATAAAGCAAATTTTGTCTGATTATTGCAGCATCACAGTGGAGGGATATAAAAATACCAGTTAATTGCCTGCTTCCATTTAGTGGTCAGTCTTAGAATATTATCTGGATTAAGAGGAGAGTGTTGTCATTCATTAAATTGATAACAAGTGGCTATCTTACTCTGTTTCATTCATCTGTATGGGATGGCACCATAGCGCAGTAGTGCTACTCTTGCTGAGAAGAATGGCTAATTCCTTACCAGGCTGCAGAGGACTTGGGAATCCCATTGTTGGGCAGTTGCTTTAAAGATATGCCTGGCAAAAATACAGAGTACTCAAGGAAACAGTTAGTGTTTTCTCTGGCACTGTTTGTCCACGCAGTATATCACTGTGCCTCAGGACTTCGTGAGCTTTGGATGGCCTGCCTCCTAAGGTAGGTGACTTCCAAATGCAGTTTCTCTCAGTTACCCTGTAGTGTAACAAAAATAAAAGAAGCAAAGTGCAACAGTTCTCAGCAGCTGAGTGCAAAGTAAAAATGAGCGTCTGAAAGAATGTCAGTTGAAATCAGGATTGCCCGTAATAATGCAATCACTGGTAATTTTTCTTTGGGTCTCTGAAATCTATGTAGCAGAATTTCCAAGAGCTACAGCTGGGAGGAATGGAGCTGTGCTTCTAAGCTGGAGCTTAAATAAAATGAGTGATTTTTCAATGCACTCTGTACTTCCAGGATTCCCCATTAAATCAACTTTTTTTTTTTTGTTCCGTCAGTCCCCAAAATGGCATCACTTAAAATCCAAGCATTGTATGGGTGGAATGTGCACATGGACAGTCTCATATAGTTGTTGGAATACTTACTGATGGCCAGACATAGCTATATGCAGGAGCTTTAAAGCCTGATATTGCAACCATTGACAGTAGTATGACAGATAATTTGGTTATAATTTTGCAAGCACATGTATTACGATGTTTTTGATGTGGAGCAGCAGAATCATGGAAGCTGAAGAGGGCAATGTTTGCCTTCTAAATCTGATACGTATTTACTGTTGCTTGATACCATTTTTATGAATCCTGAAGTATGTATATAGACATTTTGACACAGATAAAACCAGTTTCCTGCGACATGAATTTAGGGGCACTGTCACAGCTGAAATGTGCATGTGACAGACCACACAGATCCTCATGGCTGATAGTGATTATGGAGAGAGCTGTGCTCTGAAAAAAGTTAGGCTTTCATTTGGTGCTTTGTGATTTTGATTTGAAGAGTAATAAGTTACTTCTGTTTCCATGTCATTGACAGCACAACTGCTTTCAGTGTCACATAACATTCTGACAAAGGGATGCATACTGATAAAACAACTGTATTTAACAGTAAACAATCAATGCATCTGCAGTAACTGTATCTGGCAGCACCAGAATGAGATGAGCATAAGCAAAATATATGCAGTGTAAGAGGCGGAGGAGGAAAAGAGGAGGTTTATATTCCCCCTAGTGAGACAGTAGTCAACAGCATTGTGCATGGACTTGGGCCCTGTCCCTTTTCCAAGTGGCAGGTTTGTTGTAAAGATATTCTAAAAAGCTGGAAGTTTTGCTTTTCAGTTGGAGAAGAGAAAAGCTCTGATTTTAAATTTTAATTTCTATAGTAGCTAGACAGTTCCTTGAATCAACAGCTGTCAAGCATGCGTATTGCATAAATAACTGCTGTCTGTGCCTCAAATGTTGTAATAGCTGTTTAATTATTATTGAAGATCAAGATTATCACCTTGGGATCAAATCACAGATATTCATTCACAGGCCTGTTTTGATGCTAACTGCACCGAGATTCACATAAATAGGGACATTTTGATCAGCTGCATACTTCCACTGTTAAATATCCAGATCCCTTTCATAATATTTTATTTGTTTTCACTCCTGGAATTTGGCATACTACAGAATAATCTGAACATGGCATTACCCCACATCTACCTGGAACATGTTATCTCCCCAGTGCTTAAACTGCTGGTGTGTATCTTCTATACCAAGCTGCATATTGCTGAGCCAAACTCAATTTTCTTTTGTCCTTTCCATCCATTCAAAGATCTCGATTAGGGCCCCAGGTCAGCTGCAAGAAGGCACAAGCATTCTTATAAGGCTTTTCACAGTGCCTTTGTGGCTACTGGGAGAAGCTGCTCACGGCTGGGTGCAGTTAAGTCCGCAAAGCAGAAACCTTCCACCCTCAGTCCCACGGAGAGTCACCTTCAGTACTAAAATCAGGGACCACAAGATGGTGCTGCAGGAAAATGTTTTTCCCTGAGTGGTTTTGGTTTCCTCGAGAGTATTATTGATTTCTGCCTTTTACAATGTGGTTCGTCAAGTCACAAAAAGGCAGATAGTGTACAATAGAGCAATGGTCAATCAGGAAAAAAGACAACATAATACAGCATATGATGACAAGGCTTTAGAAGACTTACAAAGTATACAAACCATTGCTGGTGGCTTTAGATCTGTTCTCCCTCCTATTGAACTGATACACATTGAAACAAAAGAGCTCTCAGTGGAGCATCCCACTTTATCTTCACAAAGATTAAATAAATACAAGGCTAAACAACCTGCCCCAATGCACAATGGCTGTGTCCAAGAGTGGATGCTGCTACCCTAGAGACAGGAGCTGTAGTAGTGCTTCAGCAGTAGTACAGCTCTTTCATCACACCACCCGGAGCCTGCACCATGTCTAATGCCAAAGGGTTTGTCTCATTTTCTGTTCCTTCTGAAATCTAACTCGCACCTTTAACCACAGTCTGTAAAACTAAGAGAAAAAGTTGAGATGGTTTTGGAAAGCTTTAAAGCAATATGAAATGCTTGCATTGCACTGCAGGCAATTGTGGCAATATCTGGCACTTCTCTTGCTCTGACCTTTAGAAAGCTTTCAAAGTCATGAGAATTGAACTTAAAAAATAAACACAATAGAATGAAACCCAAACTTTAGAGTTAGAGTGAGAGAACAGACTTGAACTGTAAAGCTCAAGAATACAAAGCCAAATACGGATTTGTATTTAAGCAAAATCCCTGTGACTGAGTATTCGCCTCATATTTTTTGAAGGTTTGAGGTTCAGTTCTGAGGCCTGTTTTACCCAGCTGAGGTTCATGCAATGCAAGCTAGTGCAGATATAGGAGGAGAATGTACTTCATTGCTCAACAAATATTTTTCCAGCTTGTCTCCATGTAAGGGATGCAATTTTGAAATGCTATGGTTCTTCTGATCCTTTGCCGACCTAAGCTTGGATGTACGGCTAAAGTGAAGTGCAAAGGTCTCCCTAGAGAAAGTGTTTCATGCTCTCCTGCCAGGTCCCAGTGGAGCGACTGGCTCTGTCAAGCTCAGTTTTGCTTCTGATCTTTGTGCTCCGAAACTTTTTTGTTATCACAAAAAGTTGGAAGAAATAAAAAATGCTTTTGCTAGATGAAAGTGAAAAACTGTCCACAGCTGTACTCTCCCTCTGAGTTCTATTATACCGTTTCCAAGTGCCTTCCCAAAAGGCATGTTTCTTAATACACTGCCTCTTCACAGAATCCACTATCCTATGCATGCCTCCCATCCAAAAGGATTAATCTTTTAAGCATGTGTGTGTGTTCTGTGTACAGGTAAGTGGAGTAGAGCTTCACTCTGCAGGAGCCCTTCCTCTGTAGTATCCACCACCATTGCTATCCTGGTAGCTTTGTGGGTTTGGTAGTGTCAGCTGGCACTCAGGCAATGTGGAAAGGATGATGGTAATTCTGCAAAGAGCTGCCCTTTAAGAGGGAGCATGGCTATGAGAGTTATCATCCTGCTGCATCCTGTCTCCCAGATTTTCAAGTATATGATTTTTGATTCTGTAAAGCTGGAGCTGTTCAATATTCCACATGGTGCAGCTCATTGGCTGAGTTGAAGTGAACTGATAAAAGAACTTTTAGGAAAGGTATTTTCTGATGCGTCTGCTTGGCCTGCCATTTAACACTGCACTTCAGCACAGGCTCCTGTTAAGATTTTTGCTGGCTCTCCAAGCTTTTACTGTTTTCTTATTCGAGGTATTTGATCCAGCGTTAATACACATGATCTAAATGTGGGATGGAGCAACTAAGCCAACAAAAAGAGGACAGATAACATCCTGTGCTTAGGACTTACTGGACAGCTAGGAGATCTGGGGAGATAATACGCATAAAAAATGCTCATGCATACATTTCCTGTTAGGAAAGCCCTGCTTCAGTTAAGTGCTCTAGGTAGGTATTATTGAAAAGCAATTTCTTCAGTTAAACATGGCCTTGCAAATTGCAGTAGCTAAGCATGTAAGAATTGTGGTTGGCTACATCTTTTCCCATGCTCTTCAAGGAGGGGCAGGAAAAAGTTCATTCCCATTCCTAACATTGGGTGCATTGTTTGCTGATATTTCAAGTTTTATTTTTCAGATACAAAACTGATAGCTTTAAGGAATGGTCGTGCTCATTTTGAAGGAGAGCGAGCTCTTATGGTCTGTATGAACAGTTATCATAAGCAAGGAAACCTGAGAGCCTGGGGAAAAACAGTTATTGGGATGGTGTTGACCAGTTATTTTGATGACACAGTAGGTGACTGAGATCTAGCTTTTGAATAGTGGATAAGCATGGCAAATCACTGTTATGGTCCTCCTCATTCATAACAGTCCTAAAATGCTATAAAACAACTATGCTTTAAACCATGAAACATCTGGGGCTGGGGTGCATCAACTAAAGGCCAGGGTGTGCAAGCTGGAAAGGAAGAGAAGGGAGATCATGGGAAAAATAACCTTGTGAAAAAGACATGGAGTGGTTTACCAGAATGCAACAGAATCTTACTTCCATTTGGCTTTTGCAATTTATTTTTTTTATATGTGACCACATATGACCAGCCTGAAAGCCTCTCACAGCAATTGCTGCAAGCTTTTATTGTATGTTTTTATCAGTAGCTTGTTTTGGGTTTGTTGTGGTTTTATTTATTTTGGTTTTGTTTTTTGTTTTTAAACGAAGCATGACTACAATTAATCATAACTCATCAGTGCAGCTAGCTAGAAAGCAAAAGGTTAACAGCAAATTCTGTTTTACTGGTTGAGGATGCTACTATAGAAGCATTTGCTCAAATGGTTGTTTTACACATGCAGTGGCATCATCCAGTTTAAATCCTGCTGTGTTTCTTTGCCAACAACTGCTAGTGAACATTTGCCCACCTTCCCTGCTGCTGAGTAGTATCAGGATTAGATGCAGGGAGGCGAGCAGGCTTACAACTTCATCTGCTGGCACCACAGGAATGCGGGAGCAGAACAGCATGGCAATAGGGAAAACTTTCAAAATCATCAATTTTAAGGCCTTACCTCAAAATGGCTATTTTCTAGCTGGGGGGAAGGGTATCTTTCCCCAAATGTGCAAAGAAAAAGAAAAAAGCAGTAAGAAGAAAATCTTTTTCCAATAAAGGCACGATGGGCGTTTATTTATTATCCAACTTAGCAGGCGGGTGGATGTCTGCAAAACTGTACAGGGAAGTAGATTTTGACATGGGAGGAGTGCCTGTCAAGAAAACAATGGTCTTATCTGGCTCTATTGGGACTAAAAATTTAGGGAGCTTTAGTACATCTTGGACTTTCTTAAGATGATGGATAGCTTGCAGCAACAGGCATTTTCCTCCCCTCACCAAGGGAAGCCACTTTTCCCTCAGTACTTAGCAAAAGTCTCTTTGACATGATTACAGAGAATCACATTCTGAGCAGAGAGACTGGTAGAGACAGACAGCTGGGTTTCTGAGCATTTATATTAGCTTTTGCCCACGCTTTAAACCAGCTGAAATTTCCTTCTTGAACTCCATACATTTCTTACCTGTAAAAGTATGTGCCTATATCTGACATTCTCAACGACTTGTCTCTCCTTACAGGGCAGAGGAGAGTTAATGCCATGTGCTAAAAGGCCAAGAGGCAGGAGAAAGTGGCATCACTCTTCACTGAGTTCCTGTGCTGGAAGCTGTCAGTGTGCTGGTTAAATCCAAACTTGTTGCTGTAACAGATTCACCCCCTTTCCCAGCATTCTAGCAGCAGGCAGTTGAGCTGGGAAGGTGGGACAGCAAGCAAATAGTGCTTTTTAACGATAAATATAGCATTAATGGATCCCTCATACATTTTTAAGGTATCTGAATACAGAGCTAAACAGAGAAATAATGTCTCCCATCCTATCTTTTCTCATTGTTTGTCCTCTGTAAACACATGGCAAGCATCTCCGTTACTAACTTTGAATTTGAATCCCCTGTGATTTGTCTGATGATAGTGGTGCCTGTTCTTCCTAGTTGCTTCAGCATTTCACCTCCCATACTCAAACAGTGCTCAGCTATGGCACCAAGCAATCAGCTTAAATTGTGTATGGGCAACTATGCGGTAGTTGAGATTTTTTTTCGAATTAAAATAAATTGTGACAAACTAGGCTGACAGCTCCAAAGCAGCTGGTTTGGCCTGCGGTGACACTGGTGTGCGTTAAAGAGCTCTTAGCCACGTATTTGTGTAATACATCTAAACAGCTCTAAATGAACTGTTATGATCAATCAGTTAGTCAATGTATACCTATAAGAATGCAAGGATAAACCCAAAGTATAATCAACTGCAGCAGTTTTTATATTTTTCAACAAACTTTTATTCTTGGAACAATTGGTTTTCTCTTTGCTTCATGCTGTGACATACTTAGAATTTGCAAAGTCTGTATGAAGGACTGTGGTAAGTTTAAAACATCATCTGTAGCTCATCTTGACAGATGAAAGTTGTTACAGCGTCAATCTCAGATTTATGCAATTATTTGAAACAGCAGCAAGAAGCATAACAAGAAACTGGTTTTTCCTTGGTTTGTGCTTGTATCTTTGTCATTTAGAGAGTTGTCCATCTCACTGTGATCTCCATATGGGCTGATGTTCAGGGCAGGATGTTCAGATCCTAGGGCTAGTGGTGCAAGCAGAAGTTACTCTGACATCTACCTTCTCCATCTGTTTTGCTGTTTCAGCACTACTAGTTTTAGAGCTGATGATGTGCTACCTACAGGACCAGTCCTTTGGGTTTCCAGACTTTTTTTATCATGTGCCCCTATCTGTATATTTCTGAACATATGCCCCTACTACTGTACTAATATATTATGTACCTTGTACACAAAAATAAAAAAAGGATGAAATAATGATGGAATAAACACTGGGTTTAGTTCTTTTTTTATTTTATAAATGGTATGAAAAATATTTTCTTCTTTCTTTGCCATGTGTACCACCTTGAATGCATTTACCCCATTTAGGAAACCACTGCTTTTGTGTAGTGTAAGCACAGACCTCAGTCCCCTCTTCCTTAAGCATGACCTTCTGCACTTTCATTCTCTCTCCATTACTCAGTTCTCTGCGCTTCAGTATCCTGGTCATATAGGAAACAGTGACCAGTGAGACAAGTATACAACATTTTCTTTCCTATTCAATCTCCACCTTGTTATTAAGCCTGTTTTAGAGATAGCAACATAGTGACTACTGTGAATGAGAGGAGTAGACCATAATTATTTTTAGTACATCATGTGCTCAGACTGCTTTAGTGTGCCCCTATAATTGGAAATAAAATTTGGTTTTACTCAGCATTACAGGGTAGGGAAGGTGTTCTCTAGTCCTGGCCTCAAGTTACGTATGTGTTACATACGCAGTCAGCTACAGAGTCTTGTCTTTGCTCCTCTATTTTAGGGAGAATTTGCTCCTGCTTCCCAGTGAATGGGAGTAGCACTTGCCTGAGCCAGGTGTCATGTATCTCTCCAACCAGTGCCTTTCACATTGCACCTAGCTGTTAATTGCCTTCTAGTGTGTGAACTGGATCATCTACACAGATGCTCACTGAATATTAACCTCCTCCTAGCTGTCACCTTCCTGAGCAAAATTACTCCAGTTTAATGCAAATACTCAGGCACTTAAGAAACCAGTGGTTTGTGTCACAGGCTAAATTGAAGGGAGGTAGAGCTTCCTCAACAGCCAAGGTTCCTAAAGTGGCAAAGCTGCTCAGACCTGTTTTACTCATATTTGCTTCTGCTGAGCAAGTGTAGAATCCTGCCAATCTATCTAAGTTTAGCCTCAGAGAAAAGAATAATTATTTCTTGATTCATTCAGACAAGCAGCTGAAAAGGGTTCTGTCTCCTTTCAGATTTGATTGTCCCTTTACGAATGGTGTGGACCTATTTGCAGCAGTGTAAGGCAAAGCTACTATTAATACATTTCCCTGGGTTTGTGGTAGCCTCTTCCTTCCATCCTGATTGCAGTTTGATTGATTGGAAGAGTATGCTTTGAAACTGAGCGGTGCTTTGTAGAAAAAGAAACCACATGACAGCTCCAGCGAAGGCCAGTACTGAATTAAGGACTTCTGTGGAATTTCTGGGTGCTAAGTATAGTCTTAAGTTACTCTACGTATTCTTCCTTTTTTGCATTCTGTTTGAATATAACGTGCTTTGGGGTTTCTGTATTAGTCTTTGGTACCTTGTCTTTGAAGGTATATTGGTTATGTGAAAGTTTTCTTGAAAGAAGAGGTTTGAAAGAATAGCTTGGGCATGGAGATTAAAATTACTGCATGGAAAACATTTGGTAGCAGACATTGACCATTTAAGGACTGATCCAGGTGAAGATGATGAACGTGATGATTAGCCAGCTGCACCTGAGTGAAAAGAAGGTAAACAAGACAGGAGAGTAAAAGCAGTATGGATTGTGCAGAGGTTTTAACGAAGGCAAGAAATATAAAGCGATGGTCAAGGTAAGTGGAAAAAGCCTATCAATTTTAGGGAGTTGATAGCAGTATGCTCTTCTCTATCTCCTGAAGTTTGAAACCTATGCTTAGGATTTATAAGAGTGGATATAGCATAGCTAGTGAAGAGGGGAGAGAACAGGCTGTTTGTTCTGCTTGGTGATTAGACTAGGAGGAGGAAAATAAACTGACTTAGCTTATATTGTCTAGCTTAGCCATGTGCTTCCCTATAGTCTCTGTTTGGGGTGTAATTTGTGTTCCTCCCAATGTTTGGTGGGCATCTGTGTATATTTGAGGATGCCTGGTGTCAGTCAGTGAGCTCTGTGATGTAACACCAACCAGTTTGTGACTACAGCAAACAGGGATTGGGAAAGTCAGCTGTTCTCGTCTGTGTTTCAGGATTTTTTACTGTTTCCATAAGTGGTCTTCCAAGATATCTGATACTTTCTGGATTGTGACATGTAACACTGAGACTGAAATCAATGGGAAATCTGAGGAGGGAAAGTATTTGCATTTCTGTCATAATCCAAGCAAATATAGTAAACTGGAGATAGAGGTTTGATAATACCCATTTCTGCAGCAAGTTGTGACTATCGGTCCCTTTGTTTAAAAAGATGGGGCCTGGGCCCTGTCACTGAAGGGTCTGTATTCAAACCATGTGAACAACTTGACCGGTATTGTCCTGAAGTGTTAAATTCTGCAACAACATGTGTCATTCATCTAGCTGGGAGAGGGGTTTGTAAAGATTATTTTTACATATGATTCCACATAAAAAAACCATAGGCCATCAAAGCTGTTGCAATTAGGGTTTGGCTCTATATCCAAAATATTTATGAATTGACACTGATGTTGTAAGTGTCTTATGAAACATTCATTCACAAGTTTGATTACTAAAAAAAAAAAAGTAATTTACAGAAGAAATAAGTTATGAAGGAATCAAATTTCATACAAGAAATGCTGGAAAACAAGACCACAAATGACAAAACATACTATTTAGAGCCCAGATGGCTGCATAAAATAAATAGCCATTTCCTCAGTGGAAGCATAGGCAATTTGGCTGTGTGAAGCTACATTTCCAGCAGAGATCCTTGAAACAGATGTTAATATTGCTTGTGCATGGAAACTTTAGTAAAAAGCAAGATGTTCAGGTAACATGAATGTAATGACTGTCGACTTTAAAATCATAATGTGACTGTTGCAGGGCCTGGAAAATAAGTATCTGTATGCATGTTCTGATGGGCTTACACATGTGGCTGCCTCAGATGTTTGAGATGTCTTGGTAATTTTCCTTTTGCTGTGACTGGTAGCCCAATGAAATATTTTTAAACCAAGAAGAAAAATCCAAGCTGAACCTAAATTTAGATAGGGATATGTTAATCTAGCCATAGATAGATATAAAGGTATAATGGTATAATGTATTTAGCTGTATAAAGCAGAAACAAGAAATTAATCACTTATCTTCTTCATGTCAGATTAACTGAAAACCCATCCTGTGTTAATGTGTCTGTGTTTAACAAGTCTGTGTTGTCATTCCTGATGTACCTGATCAGGCTGTGCAGCGCCCTATTATTTGTAGGAGCAAGCCCTACTCATCCTTTCCTTAGATGGTTACAGTCTTGACTCAAGCTCATCTTAGAAAATGAGAATGGCAGAAGGATGTTTTTTAGAGGCAATTCTAAGAGTTTCTTAGCGAAATGTGTTTTCTCCATGCAGTAAGAAAGAAAAGTGGCAGTTCTGCAGGCTGGTTCCAGTTCTCCAAAATTTCTCCTAATTTCCATTTACTAAGTGTGGTACAATGATCTGACAGTAGCAGGGGACATCCCTAAAGGCTTGTGATTGTACTCCGTTTTCTTAGTTGCTCCGGTTGAATCTTATTCCATGGAGACCCTGAACACAGAACTTGCACGATGACTTAGTGTGTCCTTGAGTGGCTAATGGGAGTGCTGTCATTAGCTCTGGTGCATAATAACAAGCAGTAGGCATATGCTCTCAATAAAGGTGGTTCTGGAATCTATCCTTATAGTCTGGTTCTTTGTCATCTTGTTGTTCAGCTCAGTGACAAGGAGGAGCTCTCAACAGATACTGCAACAGTAAAAGCCTTTGTCTTCTGAGGCTTACTGTCTCTTGGTTAGAGCAGGGGAATGGGAGTAGAGCATTGTAATTCAGAATCCTCAATCATTCTCTTGGCTGCTCTCCTTCTGAGTAGCTCCATCTCTGCTACATTTTCCCCACCTGTAATAACAGACATATGCCTGTGCAGGAAACTGATATCTTCAGCTAAAAGTCTAGTATAAAATATACATTTTCTAAGAAAGCATCAGAAATCTTTCCAAAATGAAATAGCTTTACTTTATGCTAAATTGCAGTGCCTCTGCTGTCATATGATACTGCTTCTCTAACACACCTAAGTCAGCTGAGTCAACAAGCTAAACACCACACATCCCAGTATTAATTTCAGCAATCTTGACACCTCTGTATCATAGTGTTACACTTCTTAACTCAGCTGTCAGCATGCAGTAAATGTGGTGGTACTGTCAGCCCACACAGACTAGAGCTTAGTATCACAAGGAGAGAGTTTTATATGCTCACTCTGAGAAATTCTGTTTTTATACATTTTCTACATTTACAATAACAATGGCCTGGGTTTGCCATGCTTATTGATTAATGTCTAATGCTAATGCTGTAATAAGCAAGCATTTGTTTGTTGATCCTTCCTTTCTAAAGAATCGCTTTGTTTGATATAGAAGCAAAAAGGTCTGAAGTTGTTCCTTCTGTTTCAGAGGAAATGCACATCTATTGGTAACTCTTGCAACTGGGACACCTGTTAAGTCTGACCGATGAGACAATAAAATCAGACTCAAATTGCTTTATTCAGTAAAGATAAGTAGATAATATCACAGAAAATAAAGTCACAGTAAAGTAAATTCTTGCTCCATTCACAGCTGTTAGTTTAATGGAATTGCCTCTCATGAAAAGCACAGCTGCTCCAGCCCTGCCTACAGCATGTGCTTCTGCATGGGCCAGGAGAGGCTCTGGAGCTGCAGCAAGACTTCTCCTAACAGCCAGGGCAGCCTTCAAAAATGACCTGAATTAGAATGCGCAGATAGAGCTAAAACAAGTTACTCAGTGTTTTGATCAAACTACGCCAGTGCCCATTTGGGTGGGAGCTCAGCTGAGGGCTTGGTTGATAAATTGCCCCATGCATGTTTGCTGGCAAACCACTGTCTATCAGGCTGTAGTAGATCTTGTGCCACTCTCTGTATTCTGCCTCTAAGTAACATCAATGCGTTTCCTTGCTACAAGTGAGCGTGTGTCCTCGCAAGCTGGTAGAGTTTTACAAACCAGACTGTTAGCCTTGGTGTACAATTTTATTGGCGTCTTGTGTTTGCAGATAACAGGGCCCGCATCTTTGCAGGTTCAATTAGTTGTGTGTAGAAATGTGGTGGTACACATGGATTCAATTATCCAGTTTGTGAGTATCGTCAGTAGTTAAGCACATAGGGCTTTCTTTCCCCCCATACTCATTTGGCTTTTACTTTAGAACTCTTCCTTCAACTTATGCCCCACACAAAATAAGACTGCCTTAGTTTGCCACTAGTAAATAAGAATATTAAACCCCTATATCTCACAGGGAAACTGAAAGTAAGTCAATAACTGTCTTGTACATACTCTGATACTGCATTGGCAAACGCAGAAACAGCGCTGGGTTTAGAACTTGGTCTAAATAGTATGCGAAAAATAAGTCTCTAGACCAGTAATGAACAGTGACAGAAGGAGAAATTATTGAATTGTTGCTCATTTAGTGAATGTGATTCCTGCTGTGCACTGGATGAAATTGGCCCTATGGGGAAAATAGACTAAAATAATTCTTACACAAAGAGGAATGACTTACAGTTGCAGAGACAAGCTTAAATTCAGCATTTCCTCATTTTTGAGCAATGGCCATCCAAAGACATTTCAGCAATTAGCGGGTAGGTGTTTGATTTGAGTGATTGTCTGGCTTCTGAAGAGAGAACTGAATATGTAGTGATTCTGTCCTGAGGCATTATCCTAATATCTACTGGAGGTGCCAGTTGATTCAGAGCGCTGAAATGCATAGATCCACAGAGATCTCCCTCACTTCAGCTAGGAGAAGCTACTCAGTGCTTTGTTACCCTCTGCATGGGGAAATATGAGCTTTGTCACAAGGAAATGGAGCTCCTAACCTTGTAAAACAGAGAGCCTATAGTGCGAGTTGTTCCTGATTGGACAGTCAGCAGTATCCCCATCCTCATTCTTTCTCACTTTTAGTTCGGTGAAATCAAGGAATGAAGATCAAAGATTTCATCCACCTTTGAATAAATTGGTTTGTGAAAAACAGAGTGGTTTATAACTTCCTAACCACTGATGGATTTTAATAGAGACAGGATGAAGTAGCCTTTTCTTAGATGGCAAATCTTATCAAAATGTATTTTCTGGAATGGATTAATTTGGGGTTTTTAATGTTCAAAAGGCAGTTGCTAGAATTTCTAATAAAATTCTAAAATACTTTATTTTCCCTCATCTCATTCTTGGTAAAAGTAGAAGTGCTTTGGCTGAAATGCTCTAAAATGCCCTCTGTGAACACTTCAGCCCAAATTGTTAGAATTGAGATAAATTGTAAACAGTTGAACGCAGGATCTTCTAATGAGAGGTGTCAAGGAATATTAATAATAGATGTTATTTCCAGCCAAGCCTGTAATAATACATGATAGGATATTTAAGGTAAAGAGATGCAAGCCCAAAGTGAGGCAAATGATGTACTCATCTTTTACATTTTAATGGAACTAATTAATGAGGCTGGCATGCTTTTGAAAATGCTTTAATTTATTCTTTGATTAAAAAGTAGAAGTCTCATTAGTACAAAAATATCTTTTCTGAGTTACACTTCTGGAGTGTATAAAACAGATCAGTGCTGACATAAACTGGGAATTTCCAAATTATTGTTTACATTGCGTACTGTTTCTGCATCATTCATTGTGGATTTACACCATAATTAGTTTGCTCTGTTTTCCCTGCAGTGTGCTTGATTCAAAGCAGGAAACTCCTCTGGACGTAACTGTTGCACCTGATTGCTTTTTTACATTCAGACTTTGGCAGTAAGGCTTTTCTTATCTCCGATAAGAACGGGGGGAAAAAAACCCTCTTCTGTGTTTGATTTATCAAATGACTTCTTTTCAGTTTTTCCAAGCTTTATGTATGGTGACCTTTGCATTTGTGGAATGGTATTTGGATTATAAAGCGCTACTTGGGCTAGCTCAGAGTTTTGTGCATATACCTTAATTTACAATGTTCCCCTGCGGACCTCATTTGGGGAAAAGGGATCTAGTGTAGCAGGTCCTCTTTAATGCCTGGTTCTGTAATTAGTGTCCTCCTTCTGCTTACAATTTTGATAAAATATTAATTGATATTAAATAGCATGAGTGTGTGTGTATAGGCTGTGGGGGGTGCTCACTAGCTGAAGCTGCATTCGTGGAAATAGCAAGGGATGGCTCCAGAGGGGGGAATGTTGTTGCACATTTGGATAAATACGTGATTCTGATATTCTCTGCCTCACTTTGATGGACGAAATTCTCCCCAGGCTAGAGGCTTTATGAGGTCTTTATGCACTAAACCATCCTTCAGCTAAAGCCAAAATCCTGCCAGCTTTCAAGACTTGTCTGGGTAGTAAAGAATTTGAATGTGTTAAATCATCATGGAGCAGTCCTGTAGCTCCTGCATCAGTCCCCTGCCCTTCTGCAGGTTGTCCTTCTCCCACAGCTGGAGCAGGGCTGTCCTCAGCCATGGCTTTGCTGTTCTAGCTCTTTACTCACCAGCCCTTGCCTTTCCTTTGTGCCTGACATTTGCAAAGCAACAGAGGGGGAAAACCATGAGTTAGACGGAATGTTTGCTGTGTTCTGCCAACCTGCTCAGGTTCTGTGTGTTGTCCTTTTCTGTATTCCTTGAAACTAGCAGGGAAGTGAGGAGGATAACAGAGTGGTTGCCTGCTACAGAGCGCTGAGCTCAATCTCAGAGCAGCCAACACTGCTGCAAACTAAACAGTGGCTTATTGCTTTTAAGCCATCCTTCTTCAGCTTTCTGCTACAAAAGGTTCAAGCTCTGAAGTGAAGTTAAAGCCTTCCCCACCCTTCTTTACCCCTGTTGTGTGGCTGGGAAGATGGTTGCCACAAGGGAGGAAGATTTTCCTTCTAGAAAGGCAGGATAAGATCCAGAGCATCTTGCTGTCTAAGTAGAACAGATGGGAAGCATAGCGCTTTGCCCTCCTCAGCAGGTTAGAATCTGTCAGCATGTGTATGAGATTTAATGTGGATATGAATAAGTAACAGAGAAGGGAAAGAAATATTTGCTCAAACCAGAGTTTAGAGTGATACGCTCTACTGATAAATCAGTCCAAAAATACTTCCTCATTGAGACCTGTTTCTCAGCAACTTTGACAGCAGTTAATGTCCCAATTTGAAGGGCTGTCTGTGGATTTCACTTCCACTATTCCTCCTTTTCCTAGTGTTACATCTCTGAGTTTTACTAGTACAGAGCTCTTCCTCATATCAGGAAAATAAATTAGCAATTTAGAAAGGTTGACCAGAGACACCTCATCGAAGAAGAGTCCAGAGCTGTGTGAGTGGCAGCACTATCTCACAAGTTCTATAAATACTTGGTGTCACCCCATGCACATCTTCCTTGGATTTTGCATTTATTTCTCCCTGCATTATATACCAACATGGGTAGCAAAATATGAAAAAGAGGAGACAGCAGAGATTAGGGGCTGGAAACATTTTCACAGCAGTATCTTGTCAGCTTTCCAGCACACTCTGACTTATCGAGATCCAAACACTCACAGCTGGTGCATATTTTAATGCCAAATGACTGGCATGGCTGAAATTGGAATTCACAGTCTCTCAATGCACTGTACTAGCACATTTAGTCAGCACATTGCTTTTGTGTGACTCTTTTAAAGTTAAGTTACATTTCAATGAGGGTATTTTTATGGAGGCACTGTGAACTTGCACGGAAGAGTGTGTGGCTTGGTGTGCCAAGCGGCTGTATGTCTGATTAAAATTAGAAGTAAAACAACATGAAAAACCCTGCTAATTTACTGCCCTAAAATTGTCAATTAGAGTAGTGCCAAGCAGTCTGGCAAGAGCTCCAGTTCTTCCAAAAGGCAGAAGAGCAGTGCCAACTCTGCAGCAAAGGAAAGTGGAGGCAATATTCGTCAACTCTATCCAATAACTGGTCACGTAATAATTGGGCAGTAAATTCTCCAACCTGAGTTGTTTAGCCGGTGATTGAAGCAATATCTGGGGTTTGGGTTTTAATTTTCCACCAGTGTGGTGTTCTTCATTGGTATTGTGATGGGTTACTGTGTAACTCAATGCTGACCTGCATGTTCTACATTGCCATGTTTCCTGAACAGCTCATAGTCTTGCTTTGTCTATGAAACTGGAAATAATCATCAAATTCTTACAATGACACTAGAGGAAAGAAGTGTTTTGGGACAAGCTGCTTCAACAGGGTGATAGCTGGTGTTTACCAGTCCTCTGAAATTCAGTGACCAGAAAGATGAAAGCCATTTCCCTTTAGGAATTGTAGTTCACCTCTGTAGTAAGATCTAGCCTTGATGCTGATTCCCTGCACAGCTCAGAGTAGCACTGCAAGGCAACGCATCCACCTCAGCAGGGGTCCCCTATCACAGCTATTGAGACCATTGGCTGTAGGGGGGGCATCTCTGGGATAATCCTGCTAATGCTATTGCTGGTAAGGGTTGTGTCACGCAATGCTGTGGTGTGTGGGGGTAGGCTCTCACAGCTTAAGAAGGTCCCATACACTGTCTAAATTATTTTGGAGTCATGGAGCAAGTCAGATTTAGTTCATTAAAATTCTTCCTAGACTATGAAATTAATTGGATCCAATTCAGTCCGATGGAAGCAAGATCCCATGATGAGAAATGCTTTTCGACTCTCCAGACCTACAAGAGTTTTCTGTTTTTTTCATGGGATCCATATGTTTGTGAACAATTATCACACTGGATTAATTTGACACAGCGGGAGGCAACAAATCAGCCAGTACTTCTATTCTAACCCAGTTTTTGTGGGACTTTTTGTGACCCACTTTCTCTGTTTTTTTTTTTCCTTTTTTTATTCTAGATTTATTTTAATGATTGCAATAGATTCAGACCTTAAGGGTGAACAAAACAGAATATAATATATGTGCCAGTGTTAAAAAATGGTTAATTAAACATCTTAGCAAAAAACAGTTGTGGGAGGGCAATATAGAAAGTAAGTTATGAATCTATCAATAAGTAGAGCTAAGTCTGGGCAGTGGTGAAGAACATGTAGAAAACAAAATGAGCAACAGACATGATAGGGCACTGGGTGAAACAGCAGAGATATCCAGGCCAACATGCTCACGTGTTGTGCTGAACAGGGTGAATAATCCCTGCCAGTAACTTCTTTCCCTCCTTGTGCAAATCTGTATGAGGACACAAGTTGATGTTTCAGAGAGGTGGGAAAATACAATCAAAAGCTGAAGTCAGTAGGAGGGGTAGAAAAAGTGGGAAGACTTCAACTAGCCTCAGAAAAGCAGTTGGGTTTTGGTTTACTTTGTCTTCTTTTCTTTGGAGGCTGGTCTGAGATGAATGAGAACCAGATCAGCTGGCATTTGTGCCTGGTCTATGTCAAGAGCTCTTGTCTCAGGGGCTAGTGAGGTCCAAAGCTAAGGCCTGAAGTCTGGCTACCCTGTGACCTGAAAGAAGAAAACAGAACCCGGTGTCTGTTTATTTACCCAGAGGATCAGAGCATGTACACCTCTCGGTGGTCTTCAGAGGAGTTTCACTGTCGCCTCAATGGAAGCAAGATCAGACAATGAACAGTGTATTTTGCTGCTCTTATCAAACATACATTCTACATGTAATCTGTAGGGAAAAATGCTAATGCAAACTAGGTGATACTTAGCTTACATTGGAGCCTTAAACTGGTGCTTTCCAGTATTAGGGAACAATTTGTTAAGGTATGAAACTGTGAGAAGAAGTTGATGACTGATATTGTACCCAGTAGTTGTAATTAAAAAAAAAAAAAGTAAAATATAAGAACAAGTTGAAAGCATAGAAAAGGTAGGAGGGAAAGGCGGGGGGCAACATCCCTGGTAGTGTTCAAGGCCAGGTTGGACAGAGCCTTGGGTGATATGGTTTAGTGGGAGGTATCCCTGCCCATGGTAGGGGGGTTGGAACTGGATGATCTTAAGGTCCTTTCCAATCTGAACTATTCTATGATTCTATGATTCTTACACAGATGTCTCTGGCTGCCAAGAAAAGCTGAAGTAGCAGAAGAACCAAGTTGTCTGTGTTCTCCACTTGCAGCCAGCATGTTTTGTTCTTGCAAGTCCAGTACCATCTTGGTTGAGTGCAGAAAGAATGATTTGTTCAAAAGACAAGGCCCCTACCAAATAATCAGGGGCAGCTGCATGCTTCTGATATTACATTCAGTGTGCGCAGGAATAAGGCCATCATGGGTCAATATAAAGCTCTTACCTTAAGCGTTTGCGTTTTACTCCTCATTTCAAATTCATGCTACCTTCTTAAGGCTTTCGTTCCTGCACTGATTTGAAGATAGGATAGATAACAGCTTCAGTTCTTTGCATGTCTCTAGTACTGCAGATATTAATGAGTTTTAACATAATTTATTACCAGTAGAGAGCAGTCTGAGATTAGAATTAATACTGGGCATTGCATGAGGAAAATATCATGATTGGGCCATAAACACAGTACACATAGCAGAATTAGATTGATGAATTTTTAAGCATGCATCGTATGTACTTACAGAAGTAGTGTATTTTGCTAGTTGGGTCTTTAAAGAGAAAATATTTGAAACTTTTGAATATAGCCCAAAAAGAATGAAAACATGATAGTGTTCTTTACGGTTTAAATTTCAAAGGTGTGATTGCTGAATGTCATATTTCTATCTTTCCCTTACCTTGTTTAAACCAGATCTGCTGTAAATAGTATTTATGGTTCATGGTTTTCCTTAGTTTCTAAGCTTAAAACTTACCTTGATGAACTGTGAGAAGAGCATTAAAATTTTGCCTTATTTTCAGTCTACTTATATTATTTTTATTTTTCAAATTACAAACAAAAAGCTTACTTTTCATCAGTAAATCCATACAGAGTGTTTCATTCATACTGTTGAAATATGTACGATACACAAATCATTGCCAAAATCAATGAACTGAATTTTATTTATCAATAAAATAAATGACTTTCAATCCTGTCTGTTTAGAAGGCATTAATCTCCATGCTAAATCATGTCATCCTTACAATGCTGCCCATCTTGCAGTTCTCATCATTTTTTTTTTTGTACCATGTCTTCTAATTATACTACTCTTTTTGTACTTTGAGGGCTGGTTTTCAAATTCTGGGTTGGTTTTTTTTTTTGCTTTCACCCTATAACATAGTCAGTACTCTAATTTTGCTGCATGATCCAGCAGACAGATGGGGCTATTAAGAGTAAGTGTCCAAAACCTTTAACTCCTGAGTTTAGTTTTCCTGGAGGTAAGAGTGGCAGTTTACCTAGCCATATCCAGAGAAAGGTATGTTTATGCTGTCCAGGAAGCCTCAGTGCATGGAGCTGGATCTAAACGGATTTTTTAGATTTAATTTCCTCAGGCTCCCACTCTCTTATGAGCGCACCTCATCTCTTGCAACTTTTCTTGTGGTTGAAGGGCTGGATACGCACAGTTCCCTGCGCCGGGATGCTCAATCATCCTCTCTTATTTGGGAAAGAGCTCTTCCGCTCTCTGCAGTGAAACAGTGGCAAGGAACTGTAAGTCTCTGCTTAAGAAAAAACACTTCTTTTGCTGTATAGGGCAGAGATCTCAAATGAATCTAAAATACAGCTGCATTGGTGTTATCAGCGTTGTTCCCAGGCTGAAAATCCAAAGCACAGCACTGCACCAGCTACTAAGAAGGAGAAAAATTACTGCTACTGCTGAACCCAGTACAGACTTACTCCTGTATACCTAGCCCTGGTTCAAAGCAAAAATATGTGGATGGCTGAGGGGTTTATACATGGGTGATTGGGTGGTTCATGCAAAAGAAATCATGTAGGAGCATAGCTGAATCCAGAGTGTAACTACCTTTCTGGAGAGATGAAATGGTGTGTACCGTGTGTGTTCATTACTGTAGGAACAAATAAATGTGTGACCTGCCCCTCTGAATGTCTAATACAAGTAAATTCCTTTCATCACTGAAGAGCCTTTTAAGACCTCTCCAACAAAGTTCAGCTTTCTTTCAACTTCACTAGGCATCAGCAGGCTGATGGGTTTACAGGAATATTTCTAAGCATAAGTTCTTACTGATGACAGTGACAACTTCACTAAAATGGAATCGTTTAGTCTTTACAGCTATGGAAGGTGTGAATGGTCTGCTGAGTACCAGTGCACAGTTGTCTTTACAGTGCACTGCTGGCTTAAAGGGAGATCAGGGTGTTTCATTTGTGTACTTGGTGATGTTGAAATGGTAAGGGAAATTATCTGAAATAAGGATTTGATTTATGCTGTGGTTGCCTGTAGAGCTTCAGTGCATCAGTTAGAGCAATAGCATAGATTAGAGATGGATTTGTGTTATTTTATTTTGCTTTTTATATATTGCTGGTTTTGTCTGAGTCAAACTGATGCACACGCAAATACAATTTTGAGATGTCAAGATCCTTTTGCTTTGCCACCGAAAATACTGGTGGGGCAAAGATACCAGGACTGAAAATTTTGTTTTAATTGTGTCCATCATCTTGCACTAATACACGTATTATTACCCTTTCAGTCAGAAACTGGTTTTATCACAGGTTAAACTTTCCTTACAGAATGTGCTTGGTGTACCGTTTTTTAAATCTACACAAAGGGTTAAATAGATGATTGCCAACTGCTTGATTCCAGACTTCTTGTTTATATATTAGGAGGTTTTCCTATTTGAATGGTATAAATAACCAAGGCAGAGACCCAGCTTGCAATAACCTATCTGGGTCTTTATCACTGAACAGAAGCTGTCACTTCATGGGTGCGGTGCTCTTGTTTCTTTCATGTAGTTCTTGCTCTAGCGTCAGCCAAGCCTCATCCCATGAGAACTTGTGGCTGCTGTTTTTCTCAGTGCTTCCTTATCTCAGGTTCCAGGGTTGTCTTTTTTTAGCTCTCTTGTTGTGTTGCAATCTCTCCATAGATTCCCTGCAATACAGAGCAATAGGGCAGTTGGATGGTATTGTTTGACTCGGATATGTTTTACCTCTCTGGTTTTGTGGGGAATTGATAATTAAAAATGAGAGGCTTGTTGCTGTAGGGATGCTTTAAAATTGGAATGCAAACATCACAGTACTCAAGAGGAAATGGAAGTTCAAGAATGTCCACATTATTAATCACTCACATTGTTTCCCTCTGTGACAAAAATAATTGGTATTTTCTATGGCTCTGCATGAATATTTACATTTAAAAAAAGTCAGTGTATTCTTTTAACAGTTTACTCTTAATGGCACTGTTGTGTTCTTGGCACCTATAGGAATTTCACTTGAGGAAAAAGATTTATGTCTAAATTCTCCAGCAATAATATAAGAATATATATTTGAAAGGATCTGTGTAATTTTATGTGTAATCTGTAGATTATATATTCTTGGAAATAGAGATCGTCTTTTATTCTGTGCTAGTACAGTACCTAGAACAGTAGTGTCATTGTAAGTGACTGTAGGTGAATAGATACTGAAACCTAATATATCAGCAGCAACAGTACTCAAAATGTGTTCTGAAAGATGATATATAAAGGCTCTATTGCAAGTCTGTAGTTTGTAAACAATATAAAAATAAAAAATATGACACTTCCCTTGCCTCTCCTGTGCCCACATAGTCAAAGCAAACATAAAATCCTAAACCTAGGGACACCAGAGTTACAAAATGCTCTGCTAACAAGAAATACTATGTAGTAACTTAGCTTTACCCTTGTGTGTGCGCATCTTAATCCAGCCTTCAGTTAAGGCTGAATATGAATAAATATGTGTTTAGCATAGTTTTGTTTTAAATATGGAATAAAAATAGTGCATGTAAACCCAAGGTTAATGGCAGGAACTGTAATTCAGAGGGATGGGTGATAGCAGCAGTTCTGGAGATGGGGTAACAGACTTGCTTCCCAAGCCTGTGCTAGTAGACAGATGCTGCGCCTGGTGGTGGGATGCAGCCAGCTTCTTTGCTGCCTTTGCTCCTTTGGTATCAGCATTTCATTTGCAGATCACTAACCTACAAGCTGGGAGGAGAGCAGAGGAGGAAGGGGAAGGAGGTTACAAAGTTGCTTCCATGGCAAAAACACCTTTTCCACTGTCTACCCACCTGAATAGCGCGAGGAGAAGCACAGGGTAGCTCAAGTGATGCATCAGGGCTGAACTGAGGAGCAGCTACTACCTGCAGCCTGCTCCTCCAGCACCACGGAGAAAATCCATGACAAAACATATGTTGGATTTATTGTAGCAGATCCCCTACTTCCTTTCTGTGGTATCTGTCAAAGGTGGCCAGCCTCTTTCATGGTTGCTTGGCCTCAAGGGAGCTACTTGTCTATGGAGAGCTGCATCTGTCTCCTTCACCTCTCTCCGACTTGGGCTCATCTATTAGCATGTCAATAAGTTTTCTTTTCTCCTTGTGGGATATTATCTTTATGGACTGCCCTTTGTGTATGGCCCTTCCTCCTTCCTCTGGCCATACAGCCTTCTCCCCATGCATACTTTCTCTTTCCTTCCTAAGGATTTTCCCTAAACAATGAGTAGAAACAGGAAGCCACTTACAGCCTTTTTTCCCTTCCCTTTCACTGAAAAGCATTAGAGCTTTTTACACAGTGACCTTGAAGTAGCTTTCCTTTCCCAGCTCAGGCTGCTAGTGGCGACTGATGGACCTTTGGAGGGCAGGGGGGAGACAAAGGCGAAGAGGAGGTGAAATTATAAAAATGAAATAAAGAGAAGAAAAAAAAATAAGATCTGGTCCAGAATGAGGAATTCAGAGATCAAACGAAAAACAAAAATCCTAACCCCCAAAAGCAAGGAACCCAGTTCACCTGTATAGGCTCAAATGTCTCTGAATAGCTGCCCCATGGATATGTGATTGCTCTGTATTATGTGCTGTAGGTCAGAGTCACTGGGTGACTGAGGGCTTGCAGTCAGATGCCTGGGGCTTCCTCTTCCCACAAAAGCAGTAGGGAAAGAAACAAGGGGTTTTAAAAAAAACCCAGAAAATTACAGTTTTTTTTCTACAGGCTTATCTTAAAATGTTACTCCTATCAGTATCAATGGAAGAGGCTTGAGTAAATTATGGCCATTTTCAGGAGTGCACACTTATCCAGAGGTGTTCAGCTTCTCTTTTTTGTTGAGTTCCTGCTGACAAAACTGCACTTGTGTAATGGCTGAGTGTCAATCACCAGCGAACACTGTTGTGTTCAGTGGGAAGTACTGAGCGGCTCTGAGAGGGGGTCTTTAAAACAGGAGCATCCTCAAGGAATAACCGGTGTATGCCACTCATTGTGATTTGACTTTGCTTTTCAACTTTATTTGCTTGTTAATTCCATCCTCTAAACTGCACTATTTAAAAACATGTTTAATAAAATATCTGTTTAAAGGTTATGGTAATAAGCGCATTATAGTTTCAGAGCATGTCAAGTATTAACATATAAGTCAGGTAGTTCACTGTGTCTTTCAGACACTAGAATATTATTTCCTTTAGACAGGTGAGGACAATGCTGACTAAATGACTTGCCAAAGTCCTCAGATTTGTCTTGTAAGCTTCCCTCATAATCAGTTCATCACCCTGGTATGAATATAATTAAACATAGTCTTTTCCATTTCACACAAACAATGTCATTTGAACTTTCCTGATTTCATAGCATTGGGCTTGTTCATCTTCTTTCAGTTCTACAGTAACGTGCTCTGCTGGGTCTGTGATAGCTCCCATCTCCTCCTGTGCAAGCAGCTGCAATCGAGAAGCATGCGAGGAGGGAATGGTCCTTTTTGCCCCCCAGACCCACAGAGGTAAAAATCAACTGCACCAGAAAGTTTGCAAGTGAAGTGAAATACTTTATTTCCTCTTCCTTGTCTTTGCTGTTCTTGAACCTGACTCCATACTTGTTTAATTAATTTGCTCTGGGTTCTTGATTCGCCTGTTGCAAGTCCTAGTTCTTCTATAAAGACTGGCCCTGCTAAGCTCTTGCTGGAATGGCTGTCTGCAAGGCCCAGACCAGTACCCTGGATTTAAGACCATGCAGGACAAGAGCTCTGATTGTCTTTCTGATCTTGAATACAGTCCAGGCTGTTCACATGCCTGTTGCCAGTGTGAGAATTTATTTGAATTACTGAACTGGCTACTTTTGAAATTCAAGGAACATTCGTGTTTGCCATGAGGCACTCTCTTCTCTTCCCACCCAGGCCTGCATTTTTGAAACATGCTTCATTATGTGTGCTCTTTGGAGAACTCTTTGGAGAACAATTATGTTATCTAAGGTATCATGACAAATGCTGGATACAATAACTCCTAACTCACAAAAAGCACAAATGCCTCCTTTCTTGATGCCTTGTATTTCTTGCTGCTTTGCATGCAGATGGATTTCCTCATTGTCACTGCACATTAAATTCAAACCAATAGGGATTTTTTCATTAGACTCTTAACTCTTTGTGGGCCTGTTCAGCAGGTATTTCCCTCCTGCAGCTTTCACAGTTCCATCAGAGGCGTTTGCCCTTCATCAGTTCTGTTAATTCAGATTCCTTATGCAGGATTGAAACATAACAATATTTGCCCTTTCCATTCTAGCAAATCTGCTCTCATGGTGATTCTGTTCTGAAACCAGTGGTGAGCAGACTTCTCGACATTTTACAAAGATTAATGAATTTGTCTTCTCAATGTCCCCAGAAGCAAGAAAGCTTTGCACTAGAAAGGAAACTGGGAGTCCAGAGATATTAATGGATTTGATGAAGTTTACAAGGGAGATAGTGGCACACATGTGACAATTTCTGACTTTGCTCACAGCCCTGTCCTCGCATCAAGAGTCATCTTGCCAGGGAAAACTGCTGTTTCTATTCTTGGTAGTAAGTTTGTTATTTAACACAGAATACAGCCCATTTGGTTTCTTATAGAGGAAAAGAAGAAACCGTCAGTCCGTTCCTGAAGAAATGGCTAATTTAAGACAATAGCAAATATGGAACAAAGAGGAGACTTTATATTTACATGTGTTCAGAGAAACATGATCGGGCAAAAAAACACCCAACCATGAGTTCACCTTGCAAGCTAACTCATAATAATGGGCAAAAAGTCAGGTGCCCAGACAGTATGGAGAGCTGCCTATATGAAAGATAGTGATTTACTAGTTCCTTATTCAGGATTATGTACGTTGGACCAAGCATTAGATGTAATACCTCCACCATGATACTTTTTGTTGATGCTGAGGATAAGGCTGAATTGTGCTGTGCTGCTGCATACACTTGAGCTACTGTAAAGCAAGAGATTTCTCTCCCTCCAAGTGCATCAGGATTGTCCCAGGTAGATGTTAAAGTAAATCAGAAAAGCTTCCTGTAGTAATGCAGAGAAGCAGGTCAGTTATTATTCATACATCACTGAACATGTTTTATTTTCACTGATTTGAAAATATTTTTTCACACAAAGAGACTTTGTTTCATCAGTTTTCAGCAACATCCACTATGTTGAGTCAATTTAGTACCCCATATAAGAAAGGAATGGGGGTTTGAAACTTACCTCCAGTTATAATCTGTTCTGACCTGTCAGTACGTATTGTGACCCTCCTTATTCATACGACAGTTTTTCTTTTTGAGGCCTGAGGCAGTTTAGGAACACCACTGCTTTCCATGAGGGCAGGATTAGGCCCAAGTGATGAAGTCTACTTTGTGGTGATTTTAAAATTACCTTTTCAAATGCACCCAATTAATAAAATTTATTTCAACTTATCTTGTATCACTGATTGAAGGACTTTATTTTTATCTTGAAGGTGGAATATGTACTGAATAGTCTTTGCTGAAAGCTTTAATCAAATTTGGGCAGGATCACCTTCCTTTTTTTGCTGGCATTTTTTTTAACCTTTCAAATGTCCTCAGCTTTTAACTTTTTGTGACTGTCCTTTTCTAGGTTTTCCATGGAATTTTTGATGTAGAGTGGCAGGTTCCTGTGTCATGTGCTGGGCCTTCTTTGCAAAGACAGTCTATCAAACAAATTAAGACCTCACTGGATTCAAATGCAGAATTAAAAAATTAGCTTTGTAATGTTTAGTTTTTCTTAGCAATTGAACAAGCAAGGAAAAGTAAAATTTCTCTGTGTTCAGATTATAAAATAAGTGACATTTGCACTCCAGTCTCTACAGTGTACTACTCTAGTAGTAATGTATTCTTGTCAGATGCAGTATATTTAAATAGAGTCTGTTTTATATAGTACTAAATCTTCAGTCTGTTAACTTTGCTGAAATGTAGCTATGGATGTAGGTATCCTCATTTGGAAATACCATTAAATTCATTCTTCTGTTTTGACTGTCTCATTAAGATTTATCAAAACCAAATGAGGCCTCTGTTCAGAGGCAATTGCTTTATTTCCTATGCCAGAGGCAGCTTCTCCGATGTTAGATGAGGTCACTTAAGATGTTATTCATACCATCATCCCACACAGCTTTGCATGAGCAACTTCTGAAATATTAATCTCCTTTGGAATTCTGTCAACACTTAGGTTTCAGGTACTTTTATGCACAATGAATTCTTCCTCCATTTATGCAATTCCTGTACTGCTTCTTACACCAGGGATGCAAATCACCACCACTCCCCATAGTTTTCGTGTTCTCCAAGTTTTCTAATTCTCGTACTAATTTGTTTTTCTCAGTTATTTTTGCTGGGAGTTTTGCTTAGCTTAGTCAACTTGCCAGACTTTATTGCAGCTTATTTTAGTGTCAGCCTGATCCAGATGGAGCTTTCATTTACTAGCTCTGCTGTCCAGCACAGTTAATTTCTCAACCACAGTCTACCCTGTTTTCAACTGAAATTACAGATTTTTTTTCTCCAGCAAGTGCATTTTGCCATGAAGTACTGCTCTACTTTCCCTTCAGCTGCATTGTGGTTTGTCCTCAAGCCCTATCATTGCTCCCTCTAAAAAAGGCACAAGCAAACTGTGTTGTGGTCCTTGTGCCAGGGTGAGAAGCACAAAAAGCAAGTATCAACTTTCACTTTATGTTTTCCTTCAGTTTTGTCTCCCTGACGTTTCTTTGCTGTCCATTTTTTACCTTGTGTTGCTCAGTATTTTAGTTCTTCAAATGTGTCTCATGACAGGAATGAAAAATGTGTTTTCTGAGCAAGGCTGCTGCTGGAACCAACTGTGCCGATATCTTCTAAACCAGTGATCACACCAAAGCAAGGCAAAAATATGACCTATCCTTCTCCTACTCATCCTACTTGCTCCATGGCCCTTTCAAGGAAACTCGGGGAGGGGGGGAGGGAAAGGGGGATGATGCGTAAGGAGTAGTCATGTTCCTGGAGCGACCTGTGGCCAGGTCCTGGCAGTCTGTGTGTTGATCATCGACGCACAGGAATGTGCACCCCGCGCACTCGCCCACGACCCCCGACTGTGCGCAGCCACCCGCCCTGCGGGAGCTGGCCGAGGTGCTGAACCGGGGCCGGGCGCTCTTCCCTCCCGGGATTCCGGCGCTGCCCCCCCCCGGCGAAGATCACCCCCTTTTCCCTTTCCTCTTTCCCTTCCCCTTGGGCACCTGCAGGGGAGCCGTAGCTAGCAGGTGTGACAAGCTGTGTCACCACCGTTCCATGCTGTATTGCCCAACTGTAATGTTAAATTAGTTACTGTTGTAGAAAAGAGGCATCTGGGATACTACAGAAATGAAGGTATTGGCACTTTTTGGTCATATTTCCTTCACCTGTTTAGAGAGGTTCTTTATGCAGGAAATGAACAGGCGAATTATTAGATATTTTACTTGAAAATATTTCTCATAACTGGTTTTCAGACTTAGTGAAATGACAAGGCTGGGGAGGGGTATTTTGCTTTGGTGTGTTTGGTTTGGTTGGGTTTTGTTTAGGTTTAGGGTGTTGGTTTTTTTTGTCTGAAAAGGATAAATCTTTTAAAAAAATCTAAGCATAAAAGGATATTCAAAATATGCAGCGCCTTAAATGGCTAAACAGATTTAAGCAGTTGCTTTCAGAAAGCATGTATTATATATTATATATTCCCTCC
>JAOEHY010037205.1:0-21727 GCA_025447955.1 Psilopsiagon aurifrons
CCACAAGTCAAAAACACAGTGCTGCACCAACTACTAAGAAGGAGAAAAATGACTGCTGCTGCTGAACCCATGACAGGGTAATACACTTACTTCCTATGCAAAGCTGAATCTCTCATTATTCAGTGGGGGATTTTTAGGTTGGGGTTTTTTTTTTTGGTTTTTGTTTTTTTGGTTGGTTGGTTGGTTGCTGTTGTTCCCTTTTTTTCATTTCCTGCCATGAAATTCTGTTGATCAGGAATTGAAATACCTACATTTATTTTTAAAAACGTGCTAAAAGAAGCAGCCAAGTTTTGTTGATTTTACTGAAGTGTTTTTTGTCTGAAGCCGATAGGATCAAACCCTTCTTTTCCCCTCCATTTTTGTAATGAAGAGATCTGGTTTTAAATGGTATGGGCTAAAAAGTATCTTCATAATGTTTTTGTAATTTATTTTTTTTTTTTCACTCTTTTAGCTTTAATTCATAATTACAAGCTTATTCCAATCTCTGCATTATGAAACCACATTTTAGACCAACAGCTGTTATCTACTTTCACTTGTAGCCTTGGGGTATGCATATTTTAATATTCATTTACTATGTGCTGATAAACTAAATACTTCCTACTGGAAGTCTATGAAATTAATCACAGTATCTTATTTGCTGTTCCGTCTTCCATGTAGCTCATATTTTTTAAACTTACTATGTTACATAAATTCATCTCCTCCTCCTCCCTGAGAAAAGAGGAAGAGGAAAGGTTATTGCAAATTATTGCAAATTATACAAACAGAACAAGTTGATTAAATCTGTGATAATTAAAATATAGAGAGGAATACAGTGTAGTTATTCAAATGACACAACCTTCTCTCCCATACCTGTATCTTGCACAAAACTAGTATAAACCTTGAACATTGCCTCCAGCAATGTTTTAATAGCTGGCTTTGTATTTGAAGGTTGTGGTTTTAACTGTTACTTAAATAGTATTAGGTCCTCATTTGCATATAATACAGTGTAAGGGTAGATATTTTTCAATCTTCCAGGCACAATCACAACTCTAAGCATCTTTGTGTTAAGAAAGTATGAAGCATGTGGCAACTTTTGAAATGAAATTCAGTGAATAGGTAGGAAATAAGTCGTGCAACCCGTTAAAGTTTAAGGCTGTTTGTTTTGCAGCAATGGATAAAGAATTGGTGAAAGGCTGTAGAAAATAGATTACTTCAAGGACGAGTTTGGTGATAGAAAGTAATAGCATCAAAGCTGGAGACGTTTAGACAGATTTGTCATATGTTTATGTTTCTGGAGTGATATCCTCTTCCCATAAATTACAACTCAAGGGCAGCACTTAGAGACAATAATAAACAATAGGTACCTGCTTCTGCTCATATTAGGAGCAATGGAGAATTTTGCTGCAGAATTTTGTGGAAGTGGTGTTATCCAACATTCCTACAGAACATAACATCTGCATTGTGAATAACTGAGGTCTGGGATCTGCTATTGCCTACCCTGGTACCTGAATATCCCTTGTGTACAAGCACACTTCAGGCTAGATTCAGTAATTAATTTTAGGAGCAGGAATAAGACACGGCTATTTGAAATTATAAACTGTGTTTCAGAAAGTCCCTGTTCAGCTGTTGGCTAGGACTGCAGGTGTTTAAACTCAGAAGGTACTCCCCTACAGTTGTTCTAGTGCCACAAGTGCACAAGTAGTCATCTTCCACTTTTGCTGAGAACTAGGGATGTTTTGATGAAGTCAGTGCATATTCCTTAAACTAAGTCAATTTGTGATGCATAAACTGGTTCTTTCTTCACTTAGGTCCCAAGAAGAGAAGTTCCATCAGGCAAGTTACAATCAGGCTGGATGCACAGGCATTTTGCATTAATCTGCTTGAGAAAATGCCTAAAATTCAAGTCCTCTCACCCTCAGGCTCTTCCATTTCCCAAGGGAACATGCTGATCACAAGTTTGTTAATCAAAAGCTGAATGCCAGCAGTACCATGTTCCACTTGCTTCACCAACAGAACAATGGTAGGATCCTGTCTTCTGCAGGGTACCCATGCTGGGAAAGCCAGAAAGGACCAAGATGCCTATGCTTTGAAAAGCAGAGGAAGAAAACTCAGGTTCCCTCAATGTATCTTACGTACTATCCAGTTCTTTACAGAATGTGGAGGTTCTCTTCAGTTTCATCCTTAACTACCTTAGTATGAATCTGTTGTTACTGTTCTGGCCCTTGAAACATTCTTAGGTATAGAGCTGGCTGCATTTAGCTTTCTCTGATAAGGAATATCAAATGGAATGAAAAAATAGTGCTTTATTATACTGATATTAAAATTTATTGAGCACATCATTATATTTGTAATCAAATGAAGATATAAAATTACATTTGAAATGTGTATCTCTTTAATTGACCTCATAAAATATGTAGCTGCAGTTCACCTTCACAAGCTCACTGATGTCCTTCATACTTCCTATGAAATGCCTAGCACACTTCTGAAGGCTAAAAAATAATAAAGAAAACTGAATATCAATTAAGCTTTTTTTGTTGGTGGTGTAAAAAAATTGTCCTTAGTCATAAAACCTGAAAAAACAGAATTATGGCCTCAACATGAGAAGCTTTCAATGAAAAAAATGTTAACTAAGTCCCAACCTGGACTCAGGCTGCAGGAAACTGAATAGACAACAGTGCATTGAAGCTTTGTTTAAGCAGAATCAGACACGATTTGAAGGTTGGGGTTTTTTTCCCCTTTCAGGAATTGATACAAAGCACTCTTTTGGCTGAAATATATCAAAGCTCTTTTTAGTACTTACCTCCACCCTTTTTAGCAGAGGCAAAGGTGGAACACCAGTCCCTTGGGACATCATGTGGAAGTCTGGTTTTATTTTAAACTGGAACAAAAGTAAAAAAAAAAAAAAAAAAGAAAAAAAGAAAAGAAAGTGCACTGCATCTGCCCAAAATGCTATAATGCTGCATGAGAGCTGTCATAAGGCTGCTACATTTTTTATTTTGCCCGTCAGTGCTGTGAAGTTTCTCATGATGGCTCATACTATGTGATCAAAACAGGCCACTGCTCAATAGGAAATGCAGACCCTACTAAAGAGAATGGGGACTGCAGTTGTATGCAGTGGGCTGCGGCAGGTGCAGATCGATAGCTGTCGAAACCAGAGTAGAATACTGTGGTTCAGTTCAGCAAATGAAAATGTTTCAGATAACACTAACTGAAAATACAGTGCTTTGTTTTGCTTTCATGATTGAAAATACCTGTGATAAAATTATGATGTTTCTATAGCAGATTGTAACCTCTTGAGAAAGTTCTCATTGCTAAAAGTTGCCTAATATGTGCGAGGAACTTTGTTTTGTATAATTGCACGTCTTGCTTCTTGCGGCTCTTCTGTGAAAGTTAAAGAGACTACTGAAGTTGAGTATGCGTATGATTGTTCCTGTTTTAGGTTAAAAACAGAAATAAGGTCAGTAATGAAGATTTAACTTGCACTGGGCTCTGATGTCATTGTCAGCTGTGTAACATTACGTACTCCTCAAAGAGGAGACTTAATCTCTTTTAGGGAATATTGATACTGTTGTACATTTGCTTTCTTAAGTTCTTTGATTTGCAGATTGCTAAACATTTCCAAATGAATGTCCAAATCCTTTTGTATTGATTTTATTATTAATGATGCTAAGCTCTTTCTTGGTCACCTTAATTTATCTGTGGACCATGTGTAAAAACCACTGAACTGAGCTGTTCCACTTCCATTAGTGGAAAAAAAAACCCCAAAAGATTAGTCAGTGGCCTTTTTCTTGAGAAAACATTGTGGAACACAAGAAACACATTAATTGTTTTGTGCTTTTACATCTATTCCTATTAAAACAATTGTCTCTTAGGCTGGCCAAAGAAAAGAAACATAAAATACAAAGCTTCAGGTGACCGTGTAAGCTTAACAAAGAAACATGGCAGAGTATTATGAACCAAATCAAATCACTAAAAATACCCACTGTTGGATAAATAAATAATCTCATCAGCTGCCTTAAATATACATAATTGTGCAATTTTGGAGTTTTCATATTTATTTACAGGCTGTAGGTTCTAGAGTGCTGCAATAAGTGAACTATTTTAAGACTTGTATGTATTTTTAAGAGTGAAAGAAGTAGTACACATTAACAGCTGTTGCAAAAAGACTTTGTGAAGGACAGCTAAAACCTTCATCTGTTAGTGTGTAGAGAATGCTTTGTTATGATGGCATAGCAGTGTCCTCCTGCTTTAAGTATCTTGATCTCTTTTCACGGCAAAATAAATAAATAATTATGTTTGATAATTTTATATTATAAATCATAAATGTGTTTATCTTATAACTAATATGTTAAACTGCTGCCTTATTTTCTTATTCTTTCACTCAGTGGTTCATGAATACCATTTAACTCTTATCAGTTTTTCAGTGTTAGATATTAGGAAGAAATTCTTTTCTGTAAGGAAGTTCTTTACTGTAAGGGTGGTGAGGCACTGGAATGGGTTGCCCAAGGAAGTTGTGAATGCTCCATCCCTGGCGGTGCTCGAGGCCAGGTTGGACAAAGCCTTGGATGACGTGGTTTATTGTGTGGTGTACCTGCCCATGGCGTGGGGGTTGGAACTAGATGATCTTCAGGTGCTTTCCAACCCTAACTGTTCTGATTCTTCCTTGTGAGGATGGTGAGGCACTGTCACAGGTTGCCCAGAGAAGCTGTGGCTGCCCCATCCCTGTCAGTGTTCAAGGCCAGGTTGGATAGGGCTTTGAGCAACCTGGTCTAGTGGGAGGTGTCCCTGCCCGTGGCAGGGGGATTAAAACTAGCTATCTTTAAGGTCCCTTTCAACTGAAACCGTTCTATGGTTCTCTGATTCTATTTATTTCACCCTTTTCCACAATACCAAAGCTCTTTTCACTGATATTTACCATCATTTCTAGTTAAGTCCAAATGGCTTTTTTCCTCTCCATCTGTCATTCCTGCTTGGCTGGATGTCTTTCAGCATCTTACTCTTCAACTCCATGTCAGAGAGGCTAGATAATTCTGTAAGTCAATGGTGGTTTATTGTAAGATTGATGCTTAAGTGGACTCTTTAATTTTATTTAGATAATGATTTGTGTCATCAAACCTTAACCTTATTGATTACTTGACACAAAGAATTTGTCATTAGGTTTTAGCAATTTGTCTCAGGATATGGGTCATCAAAGTTCCAGTCTTTTATTTTTATTTATTTCTTGGGTGCAGGATCGTTATTTGGAAGACAACTTTTTTTTATCTTTGGAAATGTTCATAAGTAGAGGTGTGAATTTCCTCCAGTGTATGAACAATAATAATAATAGCAATAACAATAATAATAATTTCAGATTATTATTAATAATAAATTATTATCGATGTTGCTGTTATCCTTTCAACTGTGAGACCATATCCTGTGGGAATGCCATTATGAATATTTGTTTAGACAAGCCTTTGCTGTTCTTAATATTTCTGAAAACGTTTGTATGAATGAAATAGTAGTCAGCTCAATTAGTCTAATTGAGAAAATTATGATGATAAAACAAAAGCAATGAAATAAATCCAAAAGCTTTGAGAGTTGCTATTTTGAGGTTTGTAATAGAATATATTTACTCTTCATAATTTACATCTTTCTGACTTTCTAGCTGTTTGTCTGTTTTTTTTCCTTATGTTTTCTCCCTCCTTCCCTTGTTTTATGATGAGAAACTATGAAAGTAAGTAAAACAAAGGAGGAGGAATACATCTCCCTCAATGAAATCTATTACCAATTGTATCTTGAGGTCATGTTTCAAGAGAATGTGGGGGGACAAGAGAAACTATATTTTCCAGTTTGACAAAGTGTTCTTACTGTATATTAACTATATCAATTTCTCATTCCTGATGAAGAAAAAAGGAATTCAGGAGCCTGACCTTCTCTATTTCAAAAACCTGCAGGAAAACTAGGGAAATTCACCCCTCCATATTCTTTCTGCAAAGTGATGGATTCATGGAGAAAAATGAACAGTTGCCCTTGTCTGGAAGTTCTGAACTGTAGTACGTCTTGAACCTGGCAGGTTCAGATCCTTTTAGCAGTCTTTATTCTCTGGTACATGTTCTTGTTTATGAGACAACTTGTTTTAACTGAAAAGCATCCCTGCAGGAAAACAGTACAAGAAGCATGTTATTGAAAAAAAAATGTATAGATTCTTTTGTCTATCTGAAGAGATGCAGTTCTAAATTTTCTTTCTAGATTTCATTAGAACTATAGTGTAAAGATCCAGAACAATATGTGGAGAAAAATTAGAAATAATTGTACCTCTAAGAAATCTCTCCTAGGCAGACATGGAAAAAGAGAGTGTAAATGTATAGAGAATAACACAAATGAAATTGTCACATGAAGTGATGTTTAAGAGATTGCACAGATGATCTTCATGTTATTACAGAGGATTTTTATTTTTTTTTTTAAAGAGTATAAGTTTTCAGAATTACTTTTGTTGTCACTGTGGATATGACCACAACACATTCCAGCAGCATTCGTAGAGAGTACTTGGAAAAATAGGAGACACAAAAAGTAAAGAATTTAAAATCCCAGTTCTCCTTCCAGGAGCTCAGAACTGCTTATGTACTGGGGGAATTTTCCCCAGTTTCTAGAAAGCGCCTTTTGAGAGAATCTCCTTTCTTTCAGATGTATAGGAAACATGAGAAGACAAACTTCTAATATGTGGGCTATGACTGCCTCCCTATTCACTAATAAAAATAATATGCAGTTGACTGCATATATATATATGACTGTCTTGCTGTTCTCTAGGTTAATAATATATATTTGAAATGAACCTGACTCTGACTCAGGAATATACTGGTTTCATTTTCTATTTAAATACTTAATTCTGCTCAGTTAGTATAGCTCAGTTTTTCTCTTCCAACTAAATACAGTAACAGGTAGTAAGCTTATAACCAGAAAACTTTTGCGTGTCCAACATGTTTTTCATGCACACAAGAACTTTTCAGCAGCTTAAAATTGCAAATGGGCCTCTTTCCGATTCAAAATTCAAAGTTAGCTAAGTTTTCAGAGCCAGCTTCTTTATTTTTGTCAATTTCAAGTTTTAAATACTTGTGCTTTCCTAAGTTATCATATTGTTTCTTTACACAAAGGCATAAATTTCTATTTGTGACAGCAATAATTTCCATGGCAACAAATCATAGTATTATGACAGTGAGCAAAATCCAGCTACAGAAGCTACAGTGGTGGGGATGAAAGCTTGGAACAAAGCCCTCAATAATAACAGGGCTAATAGCAAGTTATAGGCAAAGTAAAATCATTTTGTTTAAATAGAATCATAGAATAGTTAAGGTTGGAAAGGACCTTAAGATCATCTAGTTCCAACCTCCCTGCCATGGGCAGGGACACTTCCCATCAAAGGCTATGTCCAACCTGGGCTTTAACTCTGCCACTGATGGAGCATTCACAACTTCCCTGGGCAACCCATTCCAGTGCCTCACCACCCTTACAGTAAAGAATTTCTTCCTTATATCCAATCTAAACTTCCCCTCTTTGAGATTTAACCCATTAGCCCTCGTCCTATCACTATAGTCCTTAATGAAGAGTCCCTCCTGTCGTGGTATAAGCCCAGCTGCCAATTCAGTCACGCAGTTGCTCACTCACTTCCCCTCACTTCCTCTGCCCTGCCCCGGCTCCCAGGGGGATGGGGAGGAGAATCAAAAGAACTCCCATGGGTTGAGATAAGAACAGTCCGGTAACTAAAGTACAACGCAAACTATTGCTGCTACCACTAATAATAATGATGAGGGAAATAACAAGGGAAGAGAATGCAACCACTCACCACCCTCTGACCGATACCCAAACTTACCCAACCAGTGATCTAAACCTCCCGAGTCCCTGCTCCCACTTTATATACTGGGCATGATGTGTTGTGGTATGGAATACCCCTTTGACTAATTTGGGTCAGGTGTTCTGTCTCTGCTTCATGGCTTCCCCTCCTCCCTGGCAGAACATGAGACTCAGAAACTCCATGGTCAGACTAAACATTACTGTGCAGCAACTGAAAACATTGGTGTTATCAGCACTGTTCCCAGGCTGAAAGTAAAAAAAGTCAGCACAGCACCAGCTACTAAGAAGAAAAATGGCTGCTACTGCTGAACCCAGGACACCTCCCCAGCATCCCTATAGCCCCCCTTCAGATATTGGAAGGCTGCTATGAGGTCTCCATGCAACCTTATCTTCTCCAGGCTGAACAGCCCCAACTTTCTCATCCAGTCTTCAGATGGGAGGTGCTCCAGTCCCATGATCATCTTCGTGGCCCTCCTTTGGACTTGTTCCAACAGTTGCATGTCCTTTTTCTGTTGAGGACACCAGAACTGCACACAATATTCCAAGTGAGGTCTCAGGAGAGCAGAGCAGAGGGGCAGGATCACCTCCCTTGACCTGCTGGTCACGCTCCTTTTGATGCAGCCCAGGATACGGTTGGCTTTCTGGGCTGCGAGCGCATACTGCCGACTCATGTTTGTTTTCTCATCGACCAACACTCCCAAGTCCTTCTCCGCAGGGCTGCTCTGAATCTCTTCTCTGTCCAATCTGGAGCTGTGCCTGGGACTGCTCTGACCCAGGTGTAGGACCTTGCACTTACCATGGTTAAATTTCATCAGGTTGGCATCAGCCCACCTCACATTCATGTCAAGGTCCCTCAGGATGTCATTTCTCTCCAGGGTATCAACCAAAACATACAGCTTAGTGTCATTGGCAAACTTGCTGAAGGCGCACTCAATCACACTGTCCACGTCACTCACAAAGATGCTGAACAAGACCAGTCCCAACACTGATCTCTGAGGGACAAATGTTTTCTATTTTGGTGTTTGACCAAGGATAATACTGTTTTTAAATATGGTGTTCCAGAGTTGACTGAATTGACTTTTCAGGTATTTGGAGTAGCTCCTGACAGAACTCTGACAAAACTAGTTCCTGCATTTCTCTGGAAAGTTCTGAGTTCCTTATTCAACTTTTTAAATGAATTCTCTATGAGTTTTTCATTAATACAGGTTCGTATATTCTAAGTTGGATATCGTTACATAAGTTTAGCCTATAATATAAGTGCATAAGTCACATAAATATACCAAGTGCTTGCTCAAGATTTTCAGGATGTTTCATCAAGTGTATCTCATACCCAGGGTCAGTGCTAGTGATCTTGCCTGAAATGTTTTAAAAAAGTTTTGCAATAACTGGTTTAAGTATAATAATGAAGTGTTTCATCTGTACAGTGAGACCTTATGCACATTAGCTCCAATGGTATTTCAAAGATTATTACATCAGCATTAAGTACTGCAGCACTGTTTATTTTCTTCCATATTGATGTTTAATTGTGCTAACACTGCATTATTTAAGAGGGGAGAGGAAGTAGAATCCTAATCTTATTAGCACTGATATGAAATGCTTTGAGTTCAAGGCATTTCAGTTTGTCCTGTGTCTGATGTGACTGAGAACATATATGGGACCTCTGGGGATAGGTTTTTATTCTTGTGATGTAGTCGTTTTGTTCTGGATTAGATTTTTCGTGCGTACAACGTGGGTTTGGCACATGTTGAATTCATTGAAGAGTAGACAGGCCAAGCCTATCTGACTATATAATTGCTTCATCTTTCTTACTATAGTTGCATGGGGCCAAAACCTGACATCTCTAGTCATTTGAGTTGATCTCTGAAATAAGCCTGAGCTCTGTTATAGGTTTGTTAATGCAGTGGCATTGAAAACAGTGCAAATTGGCCTAATAAATAAGGGTGGTAAGAACAGAAACGGGTAAAACTGCTAGCTGAGTTCAACTGATAGATTTGTACCCAAGTAATTCAAACCAGAGGCTGACTGTGACTAGAAGAAGCAGATTTCGGTTGGTTGGCTCAATGTTGACCTTTTCCAAGGATTTCTGTGTAACCTTAGTAGAGGTATGTTGTTACTTTTTGCCAGTTTCCCACATAAATGTCATCTTTAGTTTCCAATTGTTGCTGAATTTTTTTTTTTTTTTTGAGGGATGAGACACCCAAACAAACAGAAGCAGACAGTTTTTTACTCTCATTAGGAAATATTCAATAGAACAAGAACATGGTCTTACAGTATGCCATGGGATTTGACCTCAGTTCAACCACAATAACCTAGTAATAGTTGTGTATGGCAAATCAGCATTTTCTGTGTACATGTACTGGTACTTGAGGGAAAAAAAGTCATGCTGCGGCTTCTATGCATGTATTTCACTAATGGAATATAAGTACATTGGTAGGTGAGCTTTCTATGACCTTTAGATGGCATAAACCAGTTTGTTAAAGTCAAGATAGACTCTTTTTACTAAAAAATGAATGTTTGACTCATTTGCCAATTTTCTAAGACTTTCTGAAATTGTTCTTGTGGACCAGCTCCTTTGTTGTTGTTGCATGAAATAACTACAGTCACCACAGATGCTATTGTGCATATTGCTTGAGAAAATATCTTTCTTCATTCATTCTGGAAAAAGCAACAGCACTAGAGAGCCCTCATCCCTGTATGTAATAATCACTTTGTTTCACTAATTTGTAGCTGGTGACTTTTCTAAATATTTTTGATCAATAGAAAGAAATGTAAAAAATCAGTAGATTGCAGCTTGTAGCTGGAATTGATAGATAGTTTAGGTGGCAGGCTTTGAACTCCCTTGGGAATCAGTAGTTGAAAGAAATTACCTTACTTCCATAGCTAGGATCTTCTGCCAAATTTACCCTGTTCATGTCTAAATCTCTTACATATTTTAAAGGATTAAAGTTAAAGATGAGATTAAAAACTTTCCTCTTGGCTTCAAAAAGAGAACAGAATTCTCTACACAAGCATAACTGACAACCTCTCATGAGGAAAAAAAAAAAAAAAAGAAACAACAAAAAAACCCCACAAAAGCATTAAAGACATTTCCCCATCTCCTTAACCATTTATTTTCCTTTTTTCTTTTTCCACCTAGATCTTTCACAGAGATGGCTCTTTAAAATATGGTGTTGTTAGACCTTTTACAAAGGTTATACTTTATGATTTGATATACAGTTTTTTTCTTCCTTTGAACTCTTCTTTGAATCTTTAATTCTTAACAGTGTAGTTAATTCTACATGTTGTGGCAGAATTAATTGTGTTGCCATAACATCACTTTCTCCTAATAAATTTTCCACTGTGGGGATTTCAGCACTTCAAAGACGATGCAACATACCTTTTGTGAACCAGATGATAAGGTTTCATCTATGCAATGGAGCCAATGATTACTTTTGAACCAACATATAATTATGAAGACACAGCGAGAGAACTTTCAACATGCTCACAAGTGGCAGAACTAAACTGAAGTAGAAATGTCATGTTGGGGTGGAGGTTCAAAGTTAGCATCCAGTCGTCGTCTCTGCAGCTGCTATAATTACACAACTCTGTAAATTGGAATCATTTATCCTCTGCCAACTGCAGTAATTAATTTTCTCTTCAGTCAGTGGAGGGGGGATTGATCTTTCCTTTATAGAAATCTTTCTCACGCAAATACCACTTTGCTCTTCCATGTTTCCAGTTGTGGAAGTTTGCCCTTCTATACAACAGGTATCAGAGAATGGCAGTGATGAAAATGAAGTTCCCAAGTTTGGGGTTTTGTCATGATATTTAATTTGCTACCTGATTGCGGAATTAGGGTGGCTTTTCTAGTAGCAAATGGTGACTGGCTTTGTTCACATGCAGACTTTTGTCTGATTATAAGAGTCACTAGAAGACAGGCATTTGTTTTGTTTAAAGGCCTCATGAATATCTATGGAAATGATTCATGATTTGAATCTCATTTGTAGTGTCTGTCTCTATTCTCACGATGCCCTTGTTGGAAATTTAGGAAGAAATCTTTGGGAGGAAAAATGCTACACTCCAAAATCCAGGGACTTTATCTTTAGAAATAAATCTACATGTGGGCTGTAGCTTCTTTATATTCTCTAGTTGCTGCAAAAAAAGCTGTTGCCACATTGCCATTTCCCGATAGATTTGTTTAAGAGAGAAGTCAAGCCTACTACAGACTTTGTGTAGTATTATTATGCTAACTACTTTGTAGTTAAACATAAACACTTTATGTGGTTGTGAATGAAAACATACTATGCTCTACTGGATGTTCATAATGGTTTGAGTGAACCTCTAGTCAGTGACAGCGAATGTGTGAAGGAGGTTTCTATTGCTTTAACTAAACTGATCACTTACAAACCATAGAATTAAATTGGCAAGAACAGAGTTATCTTTGCTCTCCAAAATGCTCCTGGCTGCAAATGTAAGACTGGGAAGGAGCTAAGACCTCTAGCAAGGGGGAACATGACCTGTTTTTTCCAAATCCATCATTATTGCCTTTCCAATTCATAGAATCATACAATCACACAATAGTTAGGAGGAAGCATTTCAGTGATACAGTGTGGGAGAAGCTTTTGTTATCGTTACCCATGCTGTGCTTTTCCATAGAGAATATGGAGGACTTCCAACTCATGGCTGTGCACAGAACCCTTCTAAGCAAGAATTTCCTCAAGTTTTGTTTAAATACTGTTTACATTTGACCTGTTTACATACTACATTTTACTTTCTAGGCCAGATCTTCCATTACAGTAAAGCTCTTAGTCTTTTTCTAATGGCCTGTTGGGTCATGGGGAAAGCTGAGGTGTACTATAAGCTACTCTTAACTAGTCTGAAGCAACCTCATCAACCCTGGTAATTTATGCTAATGGACTATATCAGCCATCAGCTGCCATAGATTGTCCACCTGAGATGGAAGATGAAAAGCCAAGGGAAAGATATTATCCATTTCTGGTATGTAAATTTGTATTTTATATAGGCTGTGATAACTATAATCTAGGACCTGATTTGCTTTTGTTGTTTTGTGCAATTCTGAGTGAAAACATAGTGCAGGAAGGATCAGAGGCAAGGCATAATTTTCCCTTGTGCATCAGTATGAGGAGGGGTTATTTTAAAGACTTGTTTTTCTCCCTTTCCTGGTGCCTAGTTGAACTTTTTCTATAATCTGCAAATGATTCAACCCTTCTGAAAGACTACCCTGGTAAGTAAGAGTAAATACGACCATTAGGAATTAAACACTTTTAAGTAATAAAAGAAACATCTGTTTCTCTTTTTTAGCCTATATATGAGATATTTTTATGTTAGTAGAACTACAGTATATACAGTAAAAATTATGGCCATTTGAGTGGAAATGCAATTTTTTTACCTTTTGATCATAAAGGAGAAATAGAGGATTTCTCTCCAAAAAGAAATTCTGTTCTGATTTGTGATATTTGATAATCATTTTTACCAGAGTTTAACACAATTAAAACACATCAAACATGATCAAGCTACATTTATCAGCAGAAAACAGCACAAGTAAAATTATTAAAAATCCTTTGAATTTCAAAGGTAGAAATGCAGCGTGCTCTTTTGGTGTTCAACTTCATATGGTGATTCAGAATGATCTGCTTCCAGGCCTTGATCTTTGCAAATTTATACTTGCTTTATTGGTGTTGGAGGTTTTGTTTGCATTCAATAATTATGCAGCTCAGAGTGGTTGATGAATGCATTTCTGGAAGTTTTGTAAAAATCACTATTGGTTTAGAGAGAGAAAGCCTCCATATTGACATGCATTTGAAATCAATACATTACTTGTATTTGGGAAGCCTGGAGCAAAATACTCAGGTGGGGTAAATCACCATAACTCCTTTGACTTCCATGAGATAAAGTTGATTTTCACCAGCTGGGAATCTAGACTTTGTTTTGGTTTCCTGTTTGACTAAGCCAAAAGCAAAGGAAATGTTTTATAGATACATTTTTTTTTTTTTCTGAAAAAGAAATTAAAAGAAGGGAGAAAAAAAATCTGAGTGGGGATTGCAGTAAATGAGCACCTCTGGGTGGAACAAAGGAAGAGAAGAGAGGGGCTAATTGTTTAATTAGTAAATGTCTGCTTGGTTAATGACATATTAATGAGTTTTTAAGACAGTCATATCATTTACCATAAAAGACCCATGTGCATATCCCTGGATGTACTGTATAATTAAGTAATGTGACCCACAGGAGTTCATAATTTAAAAACCTGTCAGCTGTCTCATGTTTGGTAGCAGATGAGTAAGCTCAGGAGGGGCTCACCAGGAAGACTCAGTTAGGTGTGTAGGTCCAAAATATCTCCCTGTATAAAATCCGTTAATCTGACAGCAGTGCAGTGTCTGTGCATAAAGACAGTATGGATTAGGGCTTGTCCAGCAGGTCCATCAAGTACTTTGTTAGCAGAAAAGTTAATAACTTTTCTGTTGTTAACAGTGTGTGATGTGGTGGATAGTGCAGCCTTCTGCCTCTCAGCTCGATTCTGTCATGTATTGGAATTGAACAAGTGAGGTTCTTGTTCAAGGTATTGGAAATGGGCTGAGAGATCTAGCAATGATGAGACCATGCTATTCTTTAGATACCTTATCACTGCTGGTAAGAACTTATCCCTGTTCGTAGACGTACTAATGGCGTGTACTGTTGTCCTTCTAAGCAATTTTTATGGCTATGCCAGCAATGTATATCCATTTAAAAATCTTCCTCCCTTCTTCTCCTCCACCCCACTTTAGGACAGCAGTGGGCCTAGAGATATTTCTTATCACAAAATGTATTCTTCCCCATTTTCATATTTGAATACTGTTTCGTGGAGTGATTCAGCAAGCTTCTTGCTGCTTATATTTCTCTAGGTTTTCAGAAGAACATGTGCTTTAAGAAGGGTGTGGGTACTGGAAACTGCTTGCCTTCACCATCAAAAAGGGGTGAAAATGTCAGGATCTGTCATCCTTTCTCTGTGTGTGTACACATAGTCTCATACATAAATATATTTCATAGCTGGGCTACAGATTTGAAGGTTATCAGAGTTTGGGTTGAGCTTCAGGTGCAGAGTGTGTGGGTCTGAAGTTAATGCTTTCTCTCAAGAGTTCTCTTAAGCCATTGAAACACCATGGGCAGCTTACTCACCAGGTATTCAAAGAACTCTAATTGCACACCTAGTTGTTCCAAATGTGTAAATCCAATTTGGATCAGCTATAAAGCATGTGCAGTGTATCCGATACATCTGGTAGACTTCTAGGCGCAGGTGATGAAGACCCTCTTAAATCCTGGATTTCAGGACTTATCATTCGTGAGTTCACGATTGTGACAGAGCCCTCTCATAATTTCTGCTTCCTTTCCTTAGCAATTTTTGGAGGGATTACAGGAGCAGTGTTTTCCCACTTCCAGGCTTTAATCCAGAAAATCCAAATGCAGCATGAATAGAGTTGGACAGGTCTAACCATTTTGTGCTGTTGTACTAGTTATTTGGAGACTGTCCCTATAAAGAGGATGGGCACACTGAGAAATATCTTTATGAGGTACCATAATATGTGCTTAGTACTTCACAAAAAATACCTGTGTGGAGGAAAAAAAGTACATTAACAAGACTGAGATCTTGTTTCTTGTGTTAAGTTTTAATGAGTTTTTTCAATTTATTTTTTCGAGCTATTTTAGTTCACAAGACACCTGTGGCAAAATAATTGTAAGCATCATCTAAGAAAATATTCTAATTCTAGAAGAAGGTTTTGGTCAGAATTGCTAAAAGCTTTTTTCCAGTTTCCATAACAATAACTACAACTGGGTGACAGGAAAGTGATTCAAGGAGTTGTAAAAGAGAACTGTGGCTTGTCATTTGCCTCCAGGTACTTGGGAACTGAATGTGTTTTGAGGTTCCCTTTCTGTGGGACCCCTTCTACTCTCTTCAGATTTAGTAATGAAATAGATATGGATAAAAGAACTAAGTTGTATGGATCAGATATAAGCAGGCCAAGTAGGGGATAATGCCTTCTTCATAATACATATCAACAAAACCAAAACCAGTGGAACTTTAGCAGAAGGGATGACTGACAAAACAGTAGAAGCAGCTAGATGAATCATTTATCTGAGGTGCTATTGACTCAAAGTCATTTCTGTATTCTGGTATTGCCTTCTGGATTGTGCTTCTAGAAAGGCATTGCTTTATGCTTTTTTGTTTGTTTGTTTGTTTTGGATTTTTTTTTTTTAATTAATTTATTTATTTATTGCAAACAGTGGGCTGTTTGAGAAAGAATAGTGTTCAAAGTATGGGCTTTTCCTCAAAGCTGGATATTGAGCACCACATTTAATCTTTGAGTTAAGTCTATTCACAAGCAGAAATAGGAGAGTAACTGTCCCAAGTACATGGTGTAGAGTCCACAGAAAGAAGTCATATAGGCCTTATAAATTTTTAATATTTTTTTTTCTAATTTGTTTTTTGGCAATGGTAAGCGAAGTACCATTGTGCCTGATAAATGAAGTTTGAGAGCAAATATTGCACACTGACTAAGGGCTTAATTCTGATCTCCCCTCAGCGGGTGTGTATCATTAATGATTCATTGCATATTTTGAATAATAAGCTGTCTGCATAGTGGAGGGCAGAACATAGTCCTAAGAGACTCTTGTATGTGTGATGCATTAGGAATTATATTGAGAATGTGTAACTTATTAAAGTAGCTGTCTTGGGTTAAGTCACTTTTTGTGTGTGTGTGTGTATATTTATCTGAAAATTAGGGGAAATTAAAAAGTGATCCTGGAGAATGAAATGAGACTGTAGAAATACAGATTTAGGGGAAAGCTATTTTTTTAAAAAGGACATGAAACATGACCTTCATCTCTTGAGTTAATAACATTCGAGCAAAACTGACTATATATGTTTGCCTATTCTAAATTAGAGTCTTTTATTTGTTTGAAGTGTAATCTCTACCTTGTAAAATTAATGTGAAAATTAAGTGACTTTGGCAACAGTCTGCTTTCCTGAAATGATAAGTATAATGAAAAATGAACAATAATTTATTTGCCTATAAAATATACTCATTTATGAGAGAGCAAGCAGAACTTTAGAAAATTGCTGCACAAAGTATCTGTACACAAACCTGTATGCACTCAGTATTCCATATATATGTGTATAATTTGCACACACATCAAACTGTCAAAATGTGTTTGTCCTCTTATCCCTAAGTAGGTATGGTTATGGTAAAATAAAACTTTTAACAGAATTCCTCAGTCTGTCTTATTTTTTTTCCCCTCTCTCTCTCAGCATATGCAAGTGTAGCTGTCTGCTTAGCTTTGGATTAAGAGTAACAACACTCTGCCCCAGATGAGAATCTTACTTTATGTGCTATGTAGCCTGTTAAAAGAGCAGGCTAATGCAAGGTTATTCTACATTCGACTTTACTTTTAATGTGTTTCATCATACTATGATTATGCATATAATGATATTATTACTATGATTCCTATTATGAGTATACAATACGAGCTTGAGAACTAAATCCTAGCATGACTGAGGCCAATTCACACTCTCAGGATATAAAAAATTACAGCTCTAACAACAGTATTAATATATTCTACACATACACAAATATCTATACTCACAAAAAAATGCTATTTCTGAGAAATATTCTATTTTTAATCTCTTTACATAAGAAAATCTTCTTAGCTTACTTGAGGAATGTAGTAGGATTGCTGTATTCAGACTTGAAGGTGAAGGTTTTTCTGCTTTTTCTGTGCTGGTGTCTGACACTGAGCATAAAGAAAAACAGAAGGGAGAATGAGAGTGCAAGATACAATGACTATTGGCCTTTTACCTCAAAATCCGTGCCTCCCATTCTCTAGCCTCTTTTCAAGCACTGGCAGGAATGTGTCATTTATAAACAAAATTTAGGCGTATATTTTGGGTTTGGTCCAACAATGCATATGTACTGTGAAGGCTGTAACGAGCTGGGAGTAAACGTACTGCGCAGTTCTACATTGTACAATTGTACATTGTGCAATTCTAGTAATTGCTTGAAGAATACATGTGAAGAAGTGCTTTGCTTGAAGAAGGAGATGGAGCCAGGTTTTGGCATTCTTACTGACAGGATCCAACCATGAAAGTAGTCTGTCTACTTTCAGCAGGTTTATTTTGTTGCTGTATTAGTGCTCCCCTTTTCTAGTTCAGTTTCTGTATTGGGAATATTGGGGGTAAATAGTAGCTGCACACTGCTACGTGTGAATGTTTTATATTTACTTCTCGTGTATCTTATTGTCAGTTATGTGTACAATATACATGGACAATAATTGAAGACTGAAAAAGAAATACAATTGTGTATAAACTGTAGCAGATAGTGTTGTCTGTGCTGGGAGGAAGGAAGGTTTATTTGATCTGTGTTTTAAGAGAAAGTGATACTGTGAAGTTGTCTAACTTTGTAAGCTTTTCCTTTGAGGGAGATATGTGTGCAATCTGCATGCCTGGCTAGCTCTTTGATGATAAATTTGGATTCAGTTTTTAGTCAACTACAAGAAGGTGCCAAAAGCATTGGCATCTGTTTTAGAATAATTGGCAGAGTTTCCTTGGCTGCAAATTTCTTTATCCTGTCTCATTACTTTACTCCTATCAGCTTTTACCTGCATGAAGAAAGACCAAAAGAAAAAAAGGCAAGGAAACCCTTTAAAACTTAAGTAGCTATTACAACAACAGAGCCTAAACCACTCAGGGTGAAGATTCTGTAATTTCCACTCTTTACACATACTAGGTGCAATCAAACAACTTAAAGCAATAACACAGAGGGAAATATGTTTTACATAACTTGACTTCCAAACAGTGATTATCCCTTCAAGGCTATTTGCTTTCCTGAGCATCCTGCTGATTAGAAGCTCTATGTTAAACCTGTTTCACACGATAACCTACCTAAACCCTGGCTTGTGTTACATTAACCAAATTATAGATGTTATGAATGAGCAGGAATTATGGATTTCTTCTGTATGCAGAAATGTTGTCTGAAAGAGACCAGTGCTATAATACTGGCACTAGCTCCATGAGGTCACAAAATATGTGAAATCCCAGTATCTTAAAATCAGTAGCAGAACCCTTGCTGACTTCAGTGTAGCCAGGCTGTCACCCCTAGTATTTGCAAGTGATTTTGCTGGTTGGGTGTATGTGACCTAAGATCCTGAGAAATATGCTGGTTTTGGTTTGTGGTGAACAGGTTCATGGTTGTTGTGATTTTGTGTCCCATCCCCATCCACTCCCCCGTCCAAGATTTAATTTAATTGCTTTGAAAATATGAAGTTAAATCATGTTCTGTTTGAAATTATGTGACAAAATAAATGAGGGATACTGTTCTTAATCTATGATTCATCATCTAAGCAGATCTGAATTCATGAGATCCTAGAAAGCTGTTAGGAATCTAGTCTGTCTTTCGTAATAATGTGTAGTCCCAAGGGAAATCACATTCACATTTCATGCTTGTTGCTGCTGTCTTTGGGCTAGCAGAGAGTAGATGCTTCTAGGAGATTATATATCTTCGTTTTATTTTTAAACTGTTCCTTTTCCTTGTAGGTCTGTTACTGCAAGAACCCTTACTAAGCCTAAATAAAAGATGCTGCTTCTTTGGTTCTCCTTTTGTTGAGAGCCCAAATCCCCCTTTAATTGTGTTTCCTAAACCTGTCTTGCATTGAATTTGTGATTATTTGAAGGAAATTGTTCTGGAAAGAAACTCACAGTGCTTATTAGTTCCTGGAAGCTGCAGATGTCTCCAGCTGTTCTGTCTTAAGTATGAGTTTTATTTCCTAGTCACTCTTCATTCTGCCCTCCTCTTCTTTGTCATTCCTATGGCGGAAACTGATTCTACCACATCTCCAGCTCACAATGCCTCTGTAAAATAGATGAATCCACAAATAGATAATGTTGAATTTGTAGTCAAAGTAGAGCAAACTTAATTTAACAGATTGCCATATGCAGAAAACTTTTTTGCTGCATAGGATTTTGATGGTATTTTAACATGAAGAAATAGCCATATTTTTACACTCAAAGCAGATGCATGGTGAGAGTATAAATCTTGCTTCTGCGAGGCATATGGTTTGGTGTTGGGTTTGCCTTTTCTTTTTTTCCTTTCTTATGACTGTTGTTTCATCAGCTGGCCATTCTCTTGTGTGACAAGTTATAGAAAGAACATGGAGGAAGGAACCATAGTTTTGCCAGTCTATTGCTGTTTGATGCAGCAGAACCATAAATAAATAATTTCAAATGTCATCAGTAAAAAGGTCCAAGCAAGAATTTGTTAACTGCTAGATTTCGATATTTGGACATTGTGTGAATATCTAAAAATAGTCATGGATTTATTTACAAATGTTGCAGGGATTTATGTATTTATGTGATCAAAGGAGAGAAACAAATGACGTGAATCAATACAACACAAATAAATATTACAGCCTTTTACTGTAGTGTTTCAAGGAATATGCTGTTTAAAAATTGTGCAAATTATTTGAATATTTACATGGGTGACAAGCGTATATAAAGAATGAGTATTTCATAGCATATTGTTAATATAAACAAGGGCTTTGTTTATATTGATGTGTCAGTACTAAAGTTCTTCAATAGTTTTCACTTTTGCTATTGACAATTTATGTCCTGTTATTAAAATAATTTTGTGTTTCATAATAGGGTATGCTAGAAAATGAAAGATTTCCAAAGATATGTATCATGTGTTTTCTTCCTCACATTTTAAACCCTTAAAAGTGTTTCTTGTGGTCATTTAAGGATTGCTACTAGTTTCACTTCCTACTGCAAAGGATGGAGAACATCCATCCTGTCCTAGATATAACTCATTAGAGCAGCTCTGCAGTAAGGAAGAAACCTTAAGGAGTCAAAGACTCATAATTCATGCCTTGTGCAGTACAAATGGCCTGCCAGGTGACTTAAGGACTTAGGACTGTATAGCTCAATTTAGGGTAGTAAGGTGAAACTTGTACTTCTGCACATTTGCTGTCATTTGCTGTCACTAACTTCATAAGTGCTTGATATTTTGTGACAAGTTGCATACATGCACCCTAATTGCATCAAAATATTGTCTTCCCCTACAGTCTGGCTTGATAGAGAATTGAATAAATTCATCTCCTGTGCCACTTTTTGTCTGTTAGTCAAACTGTCAATGTATTTGTGTCCTTCATGGATGAATCTGTGGTTTTGTAAGTTAATTTAAAAAAACTGAAATATACATGTGGGAAATACTAATGTCTAAATGTCATTGCTAGACATTTGCTGTACCTGTCATCCAGCTTCTAAGAGAGGTAAAGTCTAGCAATCACCTAGCTTTCTTCTAAGAGAGCCAGAGGGTGAGAATAAGGAGGAAAAGATGTTTGAGGCCAGATAAATGTATAGTGATTAATAGATTCATTCTACTTACTGAATTTTACTACTTGGTTGAAATTCATTTATGCTTAGATTGTATAATAATTACTAATAGCTTGATGCTGGGTAGAGTTACTGACTTTCTTGCGAAAGGGAGAAAATCAATGAGAGGTTGTTTCATGTTGTGTGTACAGGCATTCACTTGTGAGTGGAGCACTGAGATGGATGCCCCTTAGATGGGCATAAGAATCTTTGACTTGCATATTTTTATAAATATCTGGAATAATGGGGAGGAAAAATTTCTCATGCCCCAGTTTGTGGTGCATTGCCATATGTCAGCCTGTTAGTTTTATGGGGGTTTTTTTGGCTCGTTACTCTGTTTTCTGCAGATATATTTCCATATCCTACTTAAGTGATATTGGAAGCTTCTCAGTGGGTTGAACGATCTACGGAGGCGTTCAGAGAGGATTTTCTACAGTCTTTTTAAAACCACAAGTACATGCACAATGCTGGATTGTAGAATGAAGAATGAAGTCATAATAGGTTGGGGTTTGAGGTTGGTTGGGTGGG
>JAOEHY010037206.1:0-17470 GCA_025447955.1 Psilopsiagon aurifrons
ACAGCTTCTCTGGGCAACCTGTGCCAGGGCCTCAGCACCCTCACAGGGAAGAACTTCTTCCTCTGATCTCATCTAAATCTCCCCTCTGTCAGTTTAAAGCCATTCTCCATTGTTCTGTCCATACAAGTCCCTGTAGAAAGCCGCTCTCCAGGTTTCTCCTTAAGGTATTTCACAACCTTCCTTTTTTTCTTGCACTTTGCTTTCCTACCAGCTGGTCCCCTTGCAGGCAGCTTTGACATCTAGGGGCACCACCTCCTGCCACAACCTTCCTGGAGGTTCCAGTGCAGCCAGGCAAGGTCCGTCCATCTCCAGGGTGCCTTGTTGTGTAGAGTGACTTTTCCAGTAACCAAGATAGATACCAAGACATCTGCATCTGCTGCAGCTTGGAAACCAAGCAATTACTTTCATGTCCGAACACACACCGTATTATGATGTTAGTCAAGGCTCAACTCACACCCAATCCTGCCGTAAAATGGGGTCCTCTCTAACACCAAGGTCTAGAGCTGTTGTTTGATCAAGAGGACAAAGCTATTGTTTTCCTCCCTAGATTCCTCACCCAAGGCAGAAAAGGAGCAAGCAACACGCAGGGGCAGAGACCCATCAGGACACACCCTCCGAGGAGCAATCTCTTCTCACCGGGAGAGGGCTGCTCCTGCTCAAATAGCTGAGCATGTCAGAGCGCATCCTCCTCCCCAGGCTGCCAAAAGGCACTCGAGGAATGCCAAAGAAACAAAGGCCTCTATTAACACCATGAGCCCCAGAAACTTGCTGAGGCAGCTGGTTTCTCAGGACGTGCTTCTTGGGGGAGCAAGGATGGTGAGAGACACATCCCTGAGTGCTGCTGCAAGGGAAGCTCTTCAGGTACAGGCAGGTGCCACAAGGCTGCCAGGCCTCCTATGCTGTTTTTCCAGGCAGCTGAGCACATTCAAAGCAGACACAAGCAACTAGTGCCTGCTTTATAACCAGTAAATACAATCAGGACAAACCCCATACTTGATCTGCAGCACGACCCAGGCTAGCGACCCAGCACCAGATCTGGCTGTAGGATGAGAGGATATGGCCTCAAGTTGTGGCAGAGGAGGTTTAGATTGGATACAAGCAAAATTTCTTCAGTGGAAGGGATGTCAAGCATTAGAACAGGCTGCCCAAGGAGGTGGTGGAATCACCACCCTCAGAGGAATTTAAAAGATGTGTAAGATGGGGCGCTTGGGAACATTGTTTAGTGGTGGACTTTGCAGTGCTCAGTTAATGGTTGTACTCAATGATCTTGAAGATCTTTTCCAAGCTAAACAATTGTATGATTCTGTATGCAAAATGCCTGCAGCACCCAGCTACGCTCCATCACATGCTGGCACAAGGGCATACTTTGCCCATGCTCTCACAGGGTTTCTACTACTGAAGAACAGTGGACTACTGGGAAGATGCTGGGAACTGAGAGACAGTTAATGGGTAGGAAGGACCAAGGTTTCACCTTTGTGTGCTCACCAGTGCACCCTGCTGCTGGGGAACAGGCAGAGGGACACCCAGCCTGTCCAAGGCAAAGCCAGAATCATCAGGCACCCATTAAACACAGCAACAGCCTTGGTCAGTAACTGTGGGGAGTGAAGCAGGCTGCAGCCAGGCTTTGGGCCAGCAGAAGCTCCATGGGGCTTTCCCTGCAAAAGCAAATCGTGTCCCAGGTACAGCTGTAATGAGAGGGAATGTCCGCAGCATCCTTACTGCTCTGGAGAAGGGCTCTGCGCTGCATCAAAATGTGAACAAGCACCTTCAGGATGGAGCCAAGATCCTGCCAGCTCCTTATGTCTCCAGCCAGGTGAATTCAGCAATCTAAACTCCTGCTCTCCCTTCTCCAGCACTGGGCAAAAGACACAGTGCTACACAGCCTTGCCCATGCCCACCTCCTCCTCTAAGCGCCAAGCACTTCCCCAGCAAAGGGAAAATGGTCCAGATGGTCCCTGGAGATGTAGAGTGGGGATGGAGCCTGACACACTGCAGAGTCCATCAGGATGCATCACTAGCGGTAACAGGTTCAGCTGTCCATGCAGATGTTGATCAAGATACGCCACATGTACCAAACCCAGCCTACCTGCAAACACTGATGCCTCCAGTATTCAATTTCATTCTATTTATTATTGTTAAACTCTTCATTAAGCTCTCCACGCTCCAGGATGTGAGGAAGCACGTTCACACAGCAGTTATCCCTGCCACTGCCTTGGTCATCCTGCCAAGCTAAAGCAAACACTGAGGAGATTCACCACTGTATTTTCTTTTGTACAGAGAAAATAAAGTGGGTTTGACCTGCCCCATGATATTCTTCCCATGAGAGGGGAGAGATCTCATTTCCCAACCCTGCCTCCCCCAGCTCCTCCCAGAAATTCATCTCTGCAAGCAGCACAGCACAGAGCTGTAATTTTACAGGATGACTAAGTGTCGAAGCACCAGCAGCTGATTAGCAGCAGCTCACTGAAGCTTAATTTCTAGTTAAATTGAAGATTATTCCCCCCCCCCCAAGCCCTAAATTGGATTTTTATTTACACTTTTAACACCCCTGATGAGCTCTGCTTGCAGAACTACAGCCCAACGCCTCTCTCCTCCCTGCAAGGCAGCAATGCCAGCCTCCAGCCAGCCTTGGCTTTACACAGAGCTCGCCTTGCCGATCCCCATGTCCCAGACTGCTTTTCCCTGTGGGAATGGGGCGGAAGGGCTGAAGTCCACCCACACCCTGTTCCTTACAAAGGCAGATCGCAGGCTGTGCCGCGGCGGAAGGTGTTTCCTGGTCAGTGGGCTAAAGCAAAACTGGTTACGAAAACATAAATAACCCCAGCTCTTCGCAATTACAAAGATACAAACTCCCCCGAGAGCTCAGATCAGAGATAGCCCGTGCTGAAACTGCTGCGAGGTTTTTGCAAGGGGCTTCGTCAGCACTTGTTCCTGTGGTGGTGGCTTGCAGCGAGAAAGATAAAAACAAGCCAGAAGAAAAAAGGGGGTGAGGGGGATGGGGATATTTGAGTCAATCAGAAAACAAAACAAAACAGGAAGCTGCCAAAAAGCATGTCGCCCCATAGGCAGAAGAAAGTACTAGTTAAGGCAGTGCCCAGCAGTTCTGCCCTTTGTATAGGGAATAAAGGATGGTCTCAGGCTGGTGCAGAAGGTGCAGCTGCAGGGATGCATGAGGAAGCAGCCTACAGCAAAAGCCCCAGGCTGCTGTTTGCCTCTCAGGGCAGGCAGTGCACCTAAACGCTCCACACAGGCCACAGGATTATTTACTGAACCACTAGATTTCCCCTCCCCACGTGGTGCTCCTGGTGGATTTCAGCTTGAGAAAGCAGCATAGCTATCGAGGTCCTTGTTTAAGTGCAAGTGGTTTGCAGAGAAGGCAGATTTCGTTTACCAGGACCTCTCCTTTCCCAAATTCAGGGTAAATGCCATCAGATTATCCCTGCTCACCTTCTACCACCAGCAAACGAGGCATTAGTACAAAGCAGTTCCCTTTTTCAAAGGGCTCAGAAAGTTCATCTGCACTATTGGGAAATAAAAACATTATCAGCTCACCAGCTTTCTATATCTCAACACAGATCTAATTCCGGCAACAGAAAAAGGACATTCAACAAGTAAAGCAAAAGCTAAGAATCACCACAGCCAAATTTGTGATTCAAACATTTCCTGCAGAGCAGATCTTGCTCTAATTTGCCTTGCAAAGTTACGCTCGGATCCCAACAGAACATGCTGTAGTTGGAGTAGATGGACAAAGGGCTACAGACTCCTGCAGGAAAATCAACCTGGAAAGCAGACTTTCTCCCCAAAAGCTGCCTCCAAAAGGCACCACTCCCATGTATTTGGGGAGAAGCCCTGGCCCACACCAGTGGGGAGTTTCATGCATCAGTACAGAGCTGGCTGGAGATGGGAGCTCCTACTCAACACCTCTGCTCTCTACGCACTACCCTGGTGAAGTTTCAAGGGCATCACCCTCAGGCAGGCGAAGGCTTTTTACTGAACCTGCCATAAAGATGAGAGCTCACAAACAAGTGCTCATGGAAAAAGTGATTTACCAACTTGACAGCAGTGACGCTGAAGACTCAGTAAGAAACCACATCACCTCTGATATGCTCCAGTAGTAGATAAAAAGTATAAATCCCCAGCCTGGAAGTAGTCAGAGTAGAAAACCAGATTATTTTTAGAGATTTAGAGGACCAATCTGTAATTTCAGTTTCAGAGCAGCAATGCGCTGCTGTTAGCCTAATGATGATAGCTTATAGAGTGGTAAAGACAGCCCAGGCCTGATGCACCTTGCCAGTCAGCCATCACACACTGCATCACCTCACCTCCCCACACAGTGTATATCAAGTGGCAGGGCTGAAAAGCAAGAGCTGTTTATTCATTATTCATCATCATTTCCATGATCTCTAGCTCCTGTTTCAGCTTCAGCCCAGACCTCATGCCTCTTGTGGCACAAAATCCAAACCTACAAACCAAGTTCAGTTTCAGTGATGGTTCTCAAGAAGCACTCCCAGCACCAAATCCAGGTGGACTGTTATAAAGAAAGGATGTATTTTCTGCCAGGAGATATCACATAATCCTAGAATGGTCAGGGTGGGAAGAGACCTTAAAACTCATCCAGCTCAACCCCCTACCACAGGCAGGGACACCTTCCACCAGACCAGGGTGCTCCAAGCCCCATCCAACCTGGCCTTGAACACTTCCAGGGATGGGGCAGCCACAGCTTCTCTGGGCACCCTGTGCCAGGGCCTCACCACCCTCACAGGGAAAGAACTTCTTCCTCAAATCTCATCTACATCTCCCCTCTGTCAGTTTAAAGCCATTCCCCCATGTCCTGTCCCTTCCTGCCTTTGTCAAAAGCCCCTCTCCAGCTTTCTCGTTGACCCCTTTAGGCACTGGAAGCTGCTCTGAGGTGTCCCCAGAGCCTTCTCTTCTCCAGACTGAACAAGCCCAGCTCTCTCAGGCTGTCTCCATAGGAGAAGTGGTCCAGCCCTTGGAGCACTTTTGTGGCCTCCTTTGGACTCAGTGCAACTCCTCCACATCCTTCTCATGCTGGTGGCCCCACAGCTAGATAGAGGCCTGCAAGGGGAGTCTCATGAGAGTGGAGCAGAGGGGGAGAACCTCCTCTCTCAGCCTGTTGTCCGCAATCCTTCTTATGCAGCTATTCCCCAGAAGCAGCAAGAATTTTGCATTACTTTTTCCCATGTGCTCCTCCACAGCAACATCTCTACTGCACACCTCCCACAGAGGAGGTTTCTAGCAGTAAATCGATGAGAAAAGGTCATATCCCACATCTTCAAACCAAACTTTACCCCCCATTGTCTCCAAAGGAGACCTGACAGTGTTTTTACTGGCAGGAAACCAACTGCACAGTCAGCTGGTGCTGCCAGGAGCGACACTGTGCCTTGGTTAGTTTTGTGTTCACATTTTCCGGTGACAAGACAGAGCAGCAGTGGGCCACAGTTAAACAGCCACGTGTAACCTGTGGGCCTCTGTTCATGGAAAATAATAACATCCACACTTCAAACAACACACATGCACGGGACACAGGGCCAGCAGTGGCTAGCAAATTCAAGGCAGCCTAAATGCTCCAGACACCTCTGATGGTAACACCTTCCCTTGCTACCCCCAAGAACCCTATAGGTCAGCTCAGGCTTTTCCCCTTTATGGCCCCATTTCAGATCATTTCCGTGAGCATGAGATCAAACTGATATTTAAGAACAAAACTAAATCATGCCTTAGAAGCCGAAGAAAGACCCTAATTAGCCAAAGACAGCAGTGCCTGAACTACACATATAAGAGAGGCAAGTGGGAATAAATAAATAATTACTTGTGCTTGACGGTCTCTTCTTCATCTTCCCTGGGACGCTTGTTCTCACATTCACCGCTGTCCTTATTCTGAAAGGAGAAGTTGATCTGTTAGGCCATGGCCTCTCTGGAAATGATGGAAAACAAACAGCAGCCCCGAAGCCCCTCGCAGGGCACAAGGCAAACAGCAAGGCACGCTTTGAAATTACTTTTCAATTACGACACCTTTAAAATAAAGCCTGTTTTCCTTTTTCTCCCTTTAGTATTCTGCCTGTACAGAGAGCACGAGAAACAAATATCAGAACCGGCAGCATGGCAAATTTAATTTTCCTCTCGGAGGCAATCACACCGCTCAGCACTGATATCCCCCTTACTACCGGTAACTGCATCAATTCAGAGAGCAAACAGCAAGTTGCAATCAATAACAAGGTTCAGAAACCTCATCCCGTATCTGAATTACCACCTCACATTAGCAGCAGAGGAAAAGGAGATCAGGGCACTGAGCAAAATGGAGGACTGTTGGCAGCCAAGACACCTTACTGTGTCACTGTGGCAAGGACCTGAAGTTAAACCCCGCATTTCTGGATCCAAAAGAAAGGATGGATATTATTGCACTGGTTAAATGGAAGACAGAAGAGATAATACAAGTTGAGGAAGTGAGCAAGCCCATGTTTGGCTGGCTGGCAATGCAGCCCATCACCTGCAAAAGTACACGTCAGGAGGCTTCACGCAGGTCCCTTTTCTTTCTCCTAAGTAATCATTTTGGACGTTCTAACAGGTTGCAAAACAAGGCAGCAGTAATTAAACAGCGATCAGCACAACAAAGGGTCTAATTTCAGCTCCAGAGACACTGTGCGGTAACACAAATCAAATTTCTCTTTAACACAGTGCTAGAGTATTGTAAAAAGGCTCATTCTGCACCACCTAGACACTGGTACTAATAGCTTACTAGACAAGTTACCAATTATATCCATTATCCAAACAGGCACAGATACCAAACATTAACAATAACGTGCTGGAAAGGGAGCTGTTTGGTTTTCACACTGATTAATTAATTTCATCCAGACACTGAACCCACAGCAAACACATCTGCCCTTATTTTGAAGTGTGCATCGCTATAGCAAATGCAGTGAATGAACAACTTCCTCGGAAAGTGTTGCTTTTCTGATTTGCCAGTCATCGAATCATAGCATCACAGAATCACATTGGGTTGGAAGGGACCTTAAAGCTCATCCAGCTCCAAACCCCTGCCATGGGCAGGGACACCTTCCACCAGACCAGGTTGCTCCAAGCCCCATCCAACCTGGCCTTGAACACTGCCAGGGATGGGGCAGCCACAGCTTCTTGGGGCAACCCACAAATAAAAAGCAAAATGTGGCAGCTCTAGCAGACAGCAGATGAAGTCTTTATTTCCTTGAACACGACCAGTTTCAGGAGAAGTACTGCCCCATTTAACAGGTAATAAATACACAGCATTTGTAGTATCTGGCTACAATTCATGTCATCACAAATACACGGGGGCTGTTGCATCAGTATTCATCTGCCTTTCAAGAGGAACAGCTCGGACACCAGAGAAACTATTTTCAAGAAACATCCTTCCATTGCACTGCAAAGGTTACTGGTGCTTTGCACCCAGTTCAGAGAGATGAAGCCCTGTAGGTCAGTTTGTTCAAAGTCTTTTTTCAACCCTGAAATACATTCACATTTTGCTTTGAAAAACTGGTTTTGACTAGAACACAACCAATATCACTTTCAGATCTGAAAAGACTTTGATTAGTTACTTGTCGTTTCAAGAGCTTCACTGGGGAGTTCAGGTAACTAACAGCCAACTTCAGGATACCAAATTTATTTACCAGCTAAACTTGGTCCTAACCCCTGAAAGGACCAGAATGCTTTCTCTAGTGACCAGCTTGCTTACCATGTGTATCTTGAGTACACGAACTTTAAGTCTATTCTGCGATCTGGGTTAAAAATTAGATTACATGCAAACAGGGAGGCAATCCAGGAAATAGTTCTGGTTTAGGCTCATTAGTGACTGGAGTTGTTCAGGTTCAGCTCCTGATCAAAGGGCAATAAAAAACGGTCCTGTCTTTTTAGAAAGAAAATAAAAGATAATCATCATTCCTGAACCAAATGTTCAGTACAGTTTTAACTCCCTGTTTGCAATTTTAGTTTTATTTTTAACTCCATATTAACCTTGTGATACTTGCACAGACATTTTTGTTCAATAAAGACCATGAGCTTAGCTGGGAAAGAGCGCACACAGCCTGCTGCAACTGCCTGGTGTGAGCTTAGAGCGGGGTAATATTTAGACACCCTTCAGTCCACACATTATTCAAAGCTGTGGGAAGTACCCTCATGCACTCAAAGTCCCTTCTCATTCCTTTCATATCTTCCTACTTTTAATGCGTACACGTACAGCCTGCATTCCCCTCATTCTTGCTAGAGTTTTATCCAGGAGGGTGATAAGCAGGTTCAGAAATCCTAAAGAGGTATTTAGCAAAAATACTCACACCGAGCCATGGCTGTTCTTCATACTGCAAGCCTGAAAATCCTTCTTTTCCCCATATGCTGAAATAATTTGATACTGAAATCCTACCTCTCTTCTAGAGCTTGCCTAAAATCCCCAATTCCAGTCTATTCCCCTTTGCCATTCAAATATTTTCTACAGTCTTGACCATACTCTTAGCAAAACTGAGCACCCCACCAGCAAACACAACTTCATGCAATAAGCCTCATAGTGACTTCAACCATGGACTTTTTCTCTGCTACAGCTCTCCCTGTAGCACCTCCGATGGTGCACAGCAGGCATGCTGCCCTTTGGCAACGTGAGGACGGGTGAGAGAGTCTCCCTGGGGATGTCCAGAGCTGGAAAAAGCAAGATATGGTCCATCCTGCACTTCAGCAGCAAGGAGCACAGGACAATGAGGATTGCAGTACCTGCAGTCCTGCACCCAGCTCTGTGGCCTCCAACATAAGAAGGATGTGGAAATGTTGGAGTGAGACCAGACAAGACCACCTGATGTAGTGGAAGGTGTCCCTGCCCATGGCAGGGGGTCGGAACTGGATGAGCGTAAAGGTTCCTTCCATCCCAAACCATTCCGTGATTCTATGCTGCACAGTTCAAAGAGACGGCGTAACTTAGGCTGATCATCACCAACACAAATGCCCTTTAAATTATATACCCTGCCATCACCTGCCGCTAATCAGGACCCACCAGGTAGAGCAGTGTGCAAGTACACCACCAGATGAGTTCTGAAATGGATGTCTGCAGTCAGGCAACTTGACCCCAGGCCACCAAGAGAAATTAATGTTGGTTCCCTGTTTGCAAAATGGTCTGTAAACAAGATTTCAGTTTCGTGAGCAGCGTGATGAAAATCCCCAGCCACTGGGCAGGCAACACATGCTGAGGAGACCACAAACGTCCAGCAGCACTGGGGACGCTTGCAGCTCTGCAGAGTTCATCAACTCAACAAAAAATGGGGTTCTAAAGCAATATTTAATGGATGCAATAGAGGAGGAGTGTTGCTCCTCTTCAGATTGCCGAGCTTCTTGCTTGCATTTCCAGGCATGCTGTGCTGCCTTCCCCCTGCACATACTCCCTGCCCACAGCTTACCACAAGGGTTTCCTGTGCTGCCTTCAAGCACTTTAACTCATGCGAGCTGAATAAAGGCAAAGTTTTCAGATGACAGCGCCTTACTGGCGATACTGCGGGAGGGAGCAGTCACGGGTTTCTAAATATACATATTACAGCTCATTCAAAATACTTCTTGATGCTTTTATGCTGGTGCATGCAGCAAGTGGGGAGCACAGCCAGCAGCACCCAGCCAGACAGGCTTCCAAGAAGACCCCTCCCTCAGCTTTCCATGCTTCCTCACCCAAAATGCTGAGGTTTCCCACTGTATAAGAAAGCTGAACTTCTGATTAGGCCAGCAGAGAGAGGCAATTAAAAGTGTCTTCACCCTTACAGACTGTGTACAAGGACAGCAGGAGATAGAAAGGACTCACTTAGTGGTCACAGCAGCTTGGTCTGTATTTCCCCTTCAACAGAGATCATTCATGCACCACATCATTTGGCAATGCCCGTAGCTTTGGCTGGCAACAGAAAAGTTTAAGAGCTGCAAGCTTTACCTCCATGCCCTGCACTTTCCAGGTGTATACACTCAGAGCACACTCTGAAATTAATATTTAAAGCTAACACCTTAGGCTGAACAAATAGAGCGAGTTCTTAAGGGAATACCTATCAGAAACCCCTGGCGTATCAACAAAGAGCTGGGGCAGAGCTGGAATACCGTATAATGCTACCATTCTCATGTGCAGACAAGAGCATCAGCTGCAGAAGGACTGTGTATGCACTCACCACTTCAGCGCAAAGGCAGCCAGAGCAGCCCGTACCACTATAAATTAACACTGTAAATTAACCAGGCTAAGATATGAAGCATCCTTGTTTAGAAGAACTTGCCTGAGCATAGCTGAGATGGTGATACTCAGAGAGCCACTGACAACTGCAGGGAAAAGAAGGAAATCATGTTTGCCTGATAATTCTGCTTAGCGCAGAGGTGGATGATTAACTGCCTTTGCAGAGAGAAGCAACAGGGGTTTACAACCAACATCGCCTTTCTCCTATGCACAACCAGCCGTGCAGGCAATGGCTGAACCAACGAAGAACAGTTTCCCTCTCCAGCCACTCCTGCAGGTGCAGAACCTGAAACCACATGCAAGTTACGTCTGTGGGGAGGATGCTTGGCCTCCTCAGGAGCAAGGGACTGTAGAAAAGCAGATCCCGTTACCCTGATCATTTATTGATATGGAGACAGCCTCACAAACACACAAGTTATCTTACAGCCCTTGTGTTACTGCTGCCCCATCCCTCCCCTCTACCCTCTCTGCCTGTACGGAATTTATTCTCATGATTTTACACAGCAGTAATGTCCTGTGGTTCTCCACTTTGCTCTGAATTTTCACCTTTAAGATTTGTCCCTTCATCATCAAGTATTCCTGTTCAACAGTTGCGTCACAACTTTCATTTCTTAACTCTGGAAAGGACGTATTCCTACCCAAAACTGCACTTGCCCTTATTACTGATCCATCCTTTAAGTGTTTTAATGTGTTTCCCTTTGCTTGCTGGTGGTCACTTCCCACAGCTGCACAGCAGCAATTCAACCCTCACTACTTTTCAGTTCAACTTGATTTTATCACCTTTCAAACCTTAATGCCACAAAGGGAGCTGAAAATAACCCCTCTACAGTTCCACTCCCTCTAGTGATTCCGCTTTCCACGGCACCCTGTGGCAAGGTGTTTATTATTAGCTGTAAGTCAGAAGATCAGAGGCACATGTGCAAGTCTACAAATCTGCCTACAAACAAAGTCATTTCCATCCTGCAGTCTCTGGAAGGAGACACTCCAAAGATAATCTCCCAGTCTTGCAGTCTCCTACCTGTTTTAATTTGCAGACGTTGCAGCTGGCAACCCTTGGCTTGCAACTACCAACCTGAAGAGTTTTACTCCATGGACTCCCACTCTTCACAAGGTCTGAGATGAAAAGAGGCTAATTCACTGCCTCTTCAAGGGTAAATCCAAGAAGATTTGCATCATGTTGTTCAAAGAAGGGTGTCTATTGCCTCTTTGCAACACCCACAAGGCCCATAGCAGGCTTTATATGGGATCAGTGTATGCCTCGTGCTCCTAGTTGAACACATATGAGGAACTAGATGATACCTGCAAGGTTGAGAACCTGGGTCCTGCAAACCTGGGTTGCAAACCACATTATTTGCTCAGCATTAACTGCATTACTTTGCTTTCCATTCAGCCATCAGCAGGCAGAGAGAAGAATATATCCCACAGCTCATTATTCAGCGATGGACAATGACAACTTAGCAAAAACACTTTGTAAGCACAGCCGAGTGATTACACATAGCAGAAGGACAGCAAAGAGGACAGTTTATGGGTCATTATTAGGGAGATGAGTTCATCCCCTGTCACCACCCACAACCCACAGTACTGCCAGGCAGAAGTTTCATTTGCCTGCTGAAGAACAACTGGATTTTATCAAGTTCTCATTGCAAAATACCAGGTTCCTCCAGCATTTTTGGGAAAGCACCATATTTCATGTTCTACCACTTCCCAGTCTTCAGGCAGGTCATATCATATAGCAGGAGGTAAGTCTTGATCATCAACAGAGAGGAATGTGGGCACGGAAGCCACCTCTATCATCTTTCCCAGCATACAGCCAAGCTTCTCATACGAAATTCCAAAACATGAGAGGTATTTTACCAGCAGTAAAGCAAACTCTCCTACCCATCATGTGCTTCCCTGCGTGTGGAGCAGGTCTTGGCTACCTGCGAGAAGTATCTGCTCTGGGAATGTGATTTTTTGAGGAATATGAAAACTTTCCCAGGGCATCATCACATTATCATGATTCTTTTCTTGCTGGTAGGAGCCTGCCCAGCTATTTGGTGCCTTCCATTGAAATAACAAGGGATGCAGCTCACTTTGCATCACATTCAAAGATTCAAGACCAAAAGACATGCTAAAGTCACCTCATCTGACTTCCAGTGCCTCTGATCTGGGAAGTACTCCAAGCCCAGGAGGGATGCATCCCAACAAAGGCAAGAATGCCAGGAGGCCTGGATGGAGGAACAAGGAGCTTCTGGACAAACTCCAACATGAAAAGGAAGCCTACAGAGGGTATGACAAGTAGCAGGAGAGGAAGATGAAGAAATTGTCCAAGCAGCCAGGGATCAGATTAGGGAAACTAAAGCCCTGGCAGAATTATATCTGGCTAGACACATCAAGGGCAACAGGATAAACTTCAGTAGGTACACTGGCGACAAAGGAAAATGTTGGAAAATGTGGGCCCTCTCTGAAAGCAATTGAGAGACCTGGTTACACAGGACATCAAGGCGGCCTCATACTACTCCCTGCACACCTCGCAGCCCAGCTCTGGAGCCCCTGACATAAGAAGGATGTGAAGCTGTTGGAGCAAGTCTGGGGAGGCCACAAAGATGCTCCAAAGCGTCAGCACCTCTGCTATGGAGACAGGCTGAGAGAGCTGGGCTTGTTCAGCCTGGAGAAGAGAAGGAGACACCTTAGAGCAGCTCCCAGTGCCTAAAGGGGCCAACAAGAAAGCTGGAGAGGAGCTTTTGCCAAGGGCAGGTAGGGACAGTACAAGTGGGAATGGCTTTAAACTGACAGAGGGGAGATTGAGATGAGATGTGAGGAAGAAGTTCTTTCCCTGTGAGGGTGGTGAGGCCCTGGCACAGGTTGCCCACAGAAGCTGTGGCTGCCCCATCCCTGGCAGTGTTCAAGGCCAGGTTGGATGCAGCTTGGAGCAACCTGGTCTGGTGGAAGGTGTTCCTGGCCATGGCACAAGGCTGGAACTGGATAAGCTTTAAGGTCTTTCCAACCCAAACCATTCTAAGTCTCAGCCAGTTATCCTTTCACTGTAGCAATCCAGATCTGAAAAAAGATCACCTTCCTTAAGGAAAGGGAAAGGACAGAACCTTTTCCTGAAGACAGCAGATAGAGCTGTCCCTCCTGTCTCTAGCAGCTGCACTTAAAGCCCATACAATGCTATAGCTTATTTCCAGTTGTTGGTTCCTGCAACCACTCACTTCCACATTCTGTGCCTGGTACATTTAAAGGGTACAAACACTTGTGCACTAAAGCCAAGGACACTTCTCAAATCTTTCTGATAAACCACCAGATCAATGTGGCTCTCTCTTCCTACCCCCACCCAATCACTGACTTTTTAAGATGTCTCCAAATGTGCACACATGTGGAGGGAACGCCATCCCTTACCTGATAGCCCAAGAACCAGCATCCTTCTAAGCACTGCTGGCTTCCTGGAGATGAGCCCCTTTTATGGATAAGCCCCATCTTCTCTCCATGCAGGTGTACAGAGCATAAACCCACACACCTTGAAACCTCTTTTTGCTCAGAAGGGCTCATACTTAATACAAACAGAAGACAATCACTACTCAGACCTCACCAGCCTTCAGACTTCGAGTCAGCTGCCATTAAGCCAGCAAAAAATCTACACATATTTCCAAATGACTAATGGAAAGACTGGGTGCACAGGCCCCAGAAAGCAACACTTCTGCTGCCACATGACGATTCCTCGTTGACAGCTATTAAGCTATCGCTTACCCATTTCAGAGCTGTAATTTTTAACCAGCATGTTGTGCAATACTAACCCTTCACTAAATCAAATTTACATGACAAAAATGACGCTCCCTTTTCCTTGCTCTTAGTTAAAAGAATTGCAAATCAGCCTTTTCATCATTCTGCTCAACGCCAACAGCAGTCAAACTGGCTTCACCCAAGCTGCCCCTCTTGCATTATTTTAAACAGTGGTGTTTTATTACCACTCTTCCAGTTCTTTGGAATTTATCCAGTACTCTGAAAAGATCCAAATCAAAACGCAGCAGGCCAGCAACCTCTTTGGCTGATTATTTTAGGATTCCTAGGTGCAAATTACCTACAACTGCTGATTTTAAGTGTTTTCGCTAGCTGCCTAATATCCTCTCATCACCGCTGGTATGGAAGGCAGCTCATCATTCCCATATGACACAAGTCTGTCACTTAACTCCTTCCCAAATACACTTTGTAAAATGAAGCTTGTATTTGTTTCCTTCTCTTCTCTCCACTGCCTTTTAAAACTTCCGTCTGAAGAAGGCCAACCTTGATTAAAGGTTGGCTTTTATCCAACACTACAATAACCAAATTGCCATGTTTTGGTATCTGCCTAAATCTCCCAGCTCACATTTCCATTCCTCCCAGCTTCAGCAGAGCTGCTCTTTTGAATTCTCCAGGCTACTCAGCTAGCCCTGCGTGACTGTATTAAATGCATCCCAGCCACAGCTAGCCATTCCCTGGCAACCCCTAAAGTCAACAAGATGACCTGACAGCTTCTCCTCTTCCCAGGAACTAATACCAACTTATTTTCCTTGGGGATTGACCAGAATACTAGAGACCTCCTTATCTTCCATTTAAGGCTTAGAGGATGGTCACATTACCAGTCAAGTGCTTCTTTGGCACAAATAACTCTCTCTTTCTGAGGAGTTAAAGAGAGGTCAGTGCTGGAACAAAGCAAGTGTGATCTCTCAAGCTATGCTCCGACAGCTGACCTGTAGCTGCTCCTATTCCCACTTACTGACAGCCGAGAGCCAGCCACGGAGAGCCCATGCAAGGCAAAGTACGAGCGTTTGAAAAGATCAGCCCATACAACAGCCTGTCCTCATATATCTGACAACTGGGAAGCTCCCAGGTCATATAGTCCGATTTTCTGCACAACAAGCAGACAGCTTCATCCAGGTAACCAGCATTCATCCTGTCTGGTGGTTACGTTCACCATTTCCCTCAGCATTTCTTTGTTCTGACACATACGTGGCAATCAGATCAGCTACAAGGTAAGGCCAGAGTCACGGTTCCTGGGTCCGACCATGGCACGTACTAGTACTTTTTGCTTCTCACTTCACCAGGATTTAAGCTTAGATGTTCTTGACGTCTGGCAAGGCACTGCTGTGCAGCCCTGCTCTCACCTCACTGCTCTTTCAAGACGTTTAATGCCAGAATGCAAAAAGCTGTATCACAAAATGCCACCAAGTAGCTAAAGGTTTCTATTAGCAAAAAAGCGTGTTTTCAAACAATGGTTTAAATTCTCTAAATAGCCAACAAAAGGACCTCATCATCAGGTTTCACAGCAAAAAGTTCTGAACATAAAACCAGCATTAAAGTATACTCAGTACCCGAGATCCACTGATATTTTTCAAAAGCTGTTTGGAATCCATTTACTCATAGCATCCCTTGCGGTAATTGTATAAAACCATGATTTTTTAAGAGCCGGAACCTCTGCGTCCCTGCTGCTTATTTCTTATTGAAGCCCTAATCCTGGTTCACTCTTAGCTTGTTACTATGGAAATGGTTAAATCAGAGCCTGAACAGCATGACTTCCCATGAGGAACAAACACAAGGAACAAAATTGCCTCTGAAAAATCAAACACCTTGGTTTATGTCCATGCTGCCAAAAAACAACCACACATTTCCAAAAGGAAAGGTATTTTTAATCCTTTTTTTTTTTTTAATAGTTGGGGTTTTTTATATAATAAACAAGTACAACTATTTCTTTCCTTCAAATAACCCAAACTGACTCCTAAGTGGTTGTGGTTTCCTGTTTTAAATACACCTATTATCACGATTTCAGAACCTGAAAACGTCACAAGCATTGCTCTTGCACAGCAAAGACGAGAATGTTACTGGCAGCAAGTTGCTGTCCCCTGGTGAAACCAGTGACACAGATACTTCCCTGAGGTCAGAGCTACAGACTCTTCAGAGAAGACAACACATATGTGAAAATACATGAGTTTCTATTAAATGTAGAAAGTTTGAGGCAGAGGAAATAGGAGGTTTTGAGCAGAACAGACAAGGCATTTCAAAGCCAGAACACTTTTTTTAGGCAACAAAGAGCTGGAAAAGCCATGAATAAGTTTCTTCATCCCAATATAGTAAAAACATCACTAATCCCTTCACATGTAGGGCATTGTCGAAGCAAAATCTGAGCTGCACAGAACACAAACACTGGGGGCTGGGTACAGAAGTCCTGAGCACACATAGCCCACAGGTTCCCTCTAAGAGCTTTGCCCAACACACTACAGAACGCCACTTTATACCGAATTTTCTTGGCATCACCCATTTTGGACAAATTCTTACTATTCTTTTCCAGGCCCCGAATAAGTTTAAGATTACATTTCACCCTCCATCCTCACCCTGGAATTTCTCATGACACTGATTCAATTGGGTCACAGCAGTTGACATTAGCACAAGATGCTGCTGCTCCAACATCGTTAACAATTCTGTTAACAATGGGTATATGCATGCACTGGTGTTGCCTGCTTTACATGGCTATTAGAGGTGCTCTGTCACTAACCTCAAATGCAGTGTGAATAATGAGTCTTGTCCCAATCCCCGTGCCAAGCATCTCCCGTAATCCTCCCTATTAATCCAAAACGTTAATTCAGGGCTTTCCTTCAAACAAACTCACCCTCTGCAGTGAAGCCGCAGCCCTGGCTGGCAAAACACTGCACGCTGCTAGGAAATACCACAACCCTTCACTGGGACACAGCAGGGAGACTGACTGTGCTGGCAGGGAAAGACTGACATGATGAGAGAGAATGGACGGAGCTGCTGATTTGAAAAAGCACCAAATAATTAACATTTGAGAGGTAAAGTGGTGCTTTGCTGAAGTCTCAGTCTAAACTTGCTTTGCCAAAGGAAGTAATGCACAACCAGAGCCACTGCCTTAAATGGAGCAAATGCACACGAGAGACTAGCTCCTAATCTGCAAATTGTGTGACCAGCAGGTCGAGGGAGAGAATTCTCCCCCTCTACTACACTCTGGTGAGACCCCCCACTTCAGTCCTGTGTCCAGCTCTGTGGCTTGGAGGGCTGAGGCATCTCTGCTATGGACACAGGCAGGAGAAGAGAAGGCTCCAGGAACACCTTAGAGCAGCTTCCAGTGCATAAAGGAGCTGACAAGAAAGCTGGAGAGGCACTTTTGCCAAGGGCAGGAACGGACAGGACAAGGGGAAATGGCTTTAAACTGACAGAGGGGAGATTGAGATGGGATCTGAGGAAGAAGTTCTTCCCTGTGAGGGTGGTGAGGCC
>JAOEHY010037208.1:0-16762 GCA_025447955.1 Psilopsiagon aurifrons
GGTGAGGCACTGGAATGGGTTGCCCAGGGAAGTTGTAAATGCTCCATCCCTGGCAGTGTTCAAGGCCAGGTTGGACAGAGCCTTGGGTGATATGGTGTAGTGGGAGGTGTCCCTGCCCATGGCAGGGGTGTTGGGACTAGATGATCTTAAGGTCCTTTACAACCCTAACTTTTCTACGATTCTATGTAGTTTGACACTGTGCATAACCCCAGCCACAACTTCTGTAGTAGAATTCATAATTTGTGGCTGGGAAGATATATGCTCTTGCTTTAGGGCTGGAATTTGTTCATGTTATCCTGAATATGTATTGAATACCTGTATTCAATAGAAAGATTTCAAGTGAAGGAAATACCATCCTTTCTAAGCTGTTTTAATTTTGAGGTGACTGAGAGGTAAAGCTACTACTCAGTAAATTTTAGTTGTTCTGGTTAGGCTTCAGTTCACATTTCCTTTTAAATTTATCCAAACTAAGTATTGTTCAGAGAAGACAGTTTTGATGCCTGCACCATGTGGTATTTCTGAGATGCCATGTATCTTTAAGCATTGCGTCTGTTTTATGCAGTTGACATTTACTTTCCCTGTGTAGCTATGAGGAGTGGTGGTAAAATGGGCTTTGCATCTCCAGGTGCTACCCATAGTGTGTAAGTACAGCTTTTAAGCACTGATTAGATGGCTGTCTGATGGTTTTGGAGTGTCTGAAATATACAGCCTTGGGATCCAGAGACAGTTTTTAGTGAAGCAAAATAGAGTGATTAAAATTTGTCCAGTTTCAGAATACTTTGAGAAACTTACTTCAGGAAAACCTGAAAAAATCCACCCAAAACACCAGTTGCTTCCATTTCAGTAGATTGTTCCCTTCATTTGCTTTGTTTACAATTTGAATTGTAGACCCATCTTCCAGCCATGAAATACTGAAATCCTGTAATAGGAATGGCACCCTAAGAAAGATGCCTTGAAAAATTTCAACTTCCATAAATTTTTAGTACCTCTTCCTTCTCTTAGCTAGGGTCTGGCACTTTGTATTACATTCTAAACCATGATTTTGAAACTCCAAATTATTCTTATGTCTGGTGCTTTACTGCACTTTAAAAGTGTGGACAAAATATTACAGGAATAGTCTAATAATTGGCAGTTACACACTGGGTAAATATCTTTGTTGCTATTCTCTTACATCCAAGATCGTTATAGTAATTTTTAGCTTCATTGTTAAATCAGGAGCTTGTGTTCCCTTGGTTGTTTCCCATTTCCTCTAGGATATAATCTTCCATTCTGTCGTAGCGTTTGTTTTGAAACATGATCTTGCCATGAATCTTGAACTGTGCCCACTTTACCAAGCATTGCTTTTTTGTATAGATTGCTTGCCACTTCATTATCCAGTAATGTGTGTTTTCTGAAAATTGGATTAGTAGTGACCTTATATTTTCTTCTTGATTCCTGACAGATATTGAATTGTTTTGTGGGTGTGAACTAGGAGCTTGCTTTTTCATTGGTGATTCCCCAGTGATATCTCTTTTTCTGGATTCGTCAATTATCAGGTTCAAATCCACTTAGTGTGTGCCAGGTTTAATTTGTATGGTGCTAATTTTCTAATGCAAATATCATGTTGTCATTGCTTCATTGTCTATATAACCTCTATGAAAATGTGTTGATCATAATATAATGAGTGTGATATAGTCATCAGCTTCCTTCCTAACAGCAGGTTTAAAGCTTTTATTCTAGATTATTGGACTATTTGGTTTCTTTTTTTAGTTCTTAAAGCAGTCTTGGTTGTGTAGTGCAACTTTGGCTTGAAGGGTACTCCGATACTCCCTGTTGATGTTGCTTGTGGGCGTGCAGTGCTGGTTATGCTGTAAGAGAAGCAACACAGTCTGCTGAAGTATGGCAATATACGTGATGATACTTATATGCTTATATGCATATAAAACATGGTTATAGTGGACTAGGAATAATATATTATTCCAGTATAGTGGAATAATGATAAGAATAAGATGCTTCCCAGTTTATACAGGCAGGAAATGCTTCAGCAGTTTCCTTTCTTATGGCTTTACCTGATTGTGTTTATTTTGTTATTTTGGTAACAATGGTTGCTGGAAAGAAATATTTGATATTTAAATTACTATTTTTGCCTTAAAATTATCTACTTAAATAAAACTTTCTTATGGACAGCTCTTTTCTCTTTAAGTCCATAAAATGTTCTTGATCAGGTCCTCTGTACATTGTTTTGGCTTGTGCAATTTGGAGATGTTGGAATGTAGTTAGGGCCCTGGGAAACTCAAGGTTAGAATAATATAGAGGGGCTCTTATTCTGTCCTATGTTGATTCTGTCTCGCTGAACAGTACTAAGAGAATACATAATGTCCCTGAGCCAAAACATTTTCCATCTAGGAAATCTGCCAATGACAGTGTATGACCTCAGTTGTCACCTACTTAGTTATATATTAAAGACTTCATACTTAGTATGTTCTTCCTCTTCTCATCATCATCACTTGAACCTTAAAGTTTTCTTATGTAAAGGGTATTAGCATATAGTTGACTTGCTGGCGTTTCTCTAACAGTAAATGGTTAAGAGCACTTGATAGTATAGAGGTAACAGCATTAACAATACCCTATTTAAAAACACACTCTTAGCTCAAAGGTAAGCCTAATCTCAGAGTGAAAATTCCAATGTGTTTTGGTAGAATTGATCTTCTGTTGCTCTTTTAATACTTGGTGCTGGTTTTATGTTGTAGGTTCTCTAGAGTCTAATAGTTCATTGATAATTTTCCCCCCTTTCTTCAGAAATCCAGGAACCAACTAGAATGAGTATCAACAGTTTAACATTACTCCCTCACCCCTTGGAATTTCCAGTAGGAGGGCAACAGTGTCTGTAAGTATCATAGGAGACATAGCTAGGAGGCACTGATTCTGCTTTTAGAGAGAATGCCCTAATCCCCTAGAGCTCCAGGGTATGCAAAGAATAGTGAATGCCTCCATTTTTGTACAAAATGCAAAAATTCTTTTGTCAAAAGTTGTGTTTATGTCAGAAAATAGTTTCACACATATGAATACTAAGAATTGCAGTCAGTATAGATTACAAAAAGCAGTAGATTTAGCTTCTCCTTGATTTTTAGCAGGGGGGGTGTGTTCTTTTTTAATATTTTTCTTGAGTCTAATGTGAATCACGTTTGAGAATTTCTTTCCTAAGCAAAACACTCTGAATTACAAGCCCTTGAACAATATGTTCAGAGTGGCAGTGTGCTCTTCAGTCTAATGTGAAAAATGCTGCTATTAAAATAAGTCATATGCTTAATAGAATAGCAAATGAGCTGAAGGAATGGTTGAAGAACATTACTAGATGGTCGAAATCACAAAGATGCTTTTGGACTTTGCTGTGTTTCCTGGCTGCTTGCTATGAGCTCATCAGATCCTGTAAGTGGAGCATAGACGTCTCAGTGGATGTTTGATGATTGTTCATGGTACATCATTAGAATTTTGAATAGAAACAGTTAAGGACATAATTAATCAGTTTATGTTAGTAAAGTGCTCTGTAAATACTAGCTATTATAAAATAAACTGACAGTATATTCTGGAAAAATGGTACATGCATTCTCATTACTGTAAATCATGTTTTCTAACAGAGTTCTGCTTATTATTAAGGAGAATTTATAACTGATGAAGGGTTCAGAAGTGACCTGGAGCCTTGAGTCCTTAATTTATCACAGGAGCAGATCATTGCTGACAGAAAAAAATAAATGCCGTGGTGCTTCCAGTGCACCCTAACCTTGACCTTGAGGAGGTATCTCTGGGTATGATCAGGTAATTCTTGCTCCATGCCCTGTAACTTGTGACCTCTCAGTTATGATTTCCAATAAGGATATCCATTACTCTCTGCTGAAAGTTGGATTATATTAGTAGAGCTATATATTATACTAAAGGTCTAGAGAAATGGCTTTACAATGTTGTAAACAACTTAAAGGCACACCAAAGAGACCATCTCAGCCCCAGAAAACTTACATTTGAACTCCTGTGCTGTAGACACTGGAACGTTTACAGATGACTCCCAGACTTTCCTGAGACACTCAGGTTATCATGGGTTAAATTGCTCATTCATACACTTGGGTGCTATGGTTAGTGTGGGTTTTATGACTTTTTCTCTCTTTATAAAGCAGGTTTTACCCCTATTTCAATTTGAATTATTACTACACAGCAAGCCACTAATGTAATAACAAAAATCTGTAGCTGAAGTCTCCATGCGCAACCATAGAGCAAAGCATTATTAGGCATTCTTCTTGCTCTAGTGACTTTAAAAATTATTGCAGTTTTCTTACTTCATCGTCGAGTTTGAGAGCAGCAGCAGACTTTCTGAAATCACTTTTCTTTGCCTGTTTTTTTTCAATTATAATTCTGAGCAAAGTTCAATTTTTTTTCCAGTCAAGCCAGATTTTGGCAGACTTTTATGTGAGTTGAATAAAGCTACAGTTGATGTGCGTGTCAACATTAGAATATATATATGTCTCCATTCAAAATACATCTTTACTTCTTCATGACCACATAGAAGTCCAAACCTACCAGAAGACAATTGGGAAGGGAGAAGTCGCTCAAATACATTGCCTTTGTCAGCGATATATATATGTAGTATTTTGTGAAATATTTCTCAGTTTAAGCTCCAGGAATGAATGGTAATATCCAGGCTATTAAACGTGTATTTCAGTTTGTTTTGCATTCTAAAAGTGTGCAAATGCCCCAGTTAAAATTAGTCCTTGCAGAGGTTTTTGCGTGAATACTATTAAATAAAATACATGCCTAATAAAGAAGCAAACACAGAAAAAAATAAGGAAGACATAATAAAAATAAAAAAGACTAAAAATAGTCCGCTTCTTACTTTCAGTTGTAAATGAAGAGTAAGCACTCTTGTGTTGTTGCTGCTTAAATATAATAATACCAGACCTCAAAATGTGCAGTATTTTTTATTGGAAAAGCCGAGAGGCTGTGATTTTATGTACAAGCCCTGTTGTTTTGCTGTTAAATACTATGTCTGCTTTTCTTTATGAGCTACTGAGATCCAGCTTGAGCTAGCAATAAATCCCTAGGCAAGAATATATTCCAGTCTCTGTTATGTGATGCACCATTGTGCAAAAGTGTCCATGTTCTCTACTGAGCAGGCTGGCTCAATAACTGCAGGCAATATATGTTCCATAGTAAATAAATAGGATTATTTAGGGTAGGTATAAAAAGTCAATTATGTCTGTTACTGATTTTGGAATACGATAGGTGTTGTCATATTGGAAGAGCAAATTGTTTGGACTAAGACTGTCAGTGTATCTCCAACCTTGTTTTGGAAGCTTATCTCCAGAACCTCTAGGTTATGTTAGTACTTTGTTTTCATTGATGATTTGAGTAGTAGCTGCATAGTAATTTGGGGGAGGCAGGTGTGGGACCAACCCACAGTCAAATGAAGAAAAGAAGGAAAAAACTGATAGGTGGAGAAAAAAAAGACAAAAAGCTGAAGTAATGCAATTTTTCACTTACGGTTATATGCTAAAGGTCTAGTATAAACAGTCTAGAAAGGCGTAAAACACTAAGACTTTGCATAGCTTTGTGGAGTCTTAGCCCTGTATTCCTCTTCCCTTACTTGGACCCCTCCCAAATGTTAGCTAATGAAGCTGGAAGTGTGGTGGGAGAAAGCATGAAAGGTTCATGCAGGAATTCTTAAACCTATGGAGTTTTTTCATCTGTTTATCCTCTTGAGAGCATTGCATTGATCCTCTATGTAAATCAGTATAGTCCCTCATATAGTAACCAACTGTTGAGGGACTTAAAATGCTTGGTGCTTCCAGGTCATTAATAAGTAGGGGCTTTAGTAGCAAAGATGTACTGCTTTCTGAATCTGGAATGGACAAAACATTTATGCACTTCTTAAAAAGAGGGAACTGAATGAAAACTTGGAAGCATAAGCAACATAAAAATGTGGTCTGTATTAAATGCCTTTCGGTTCCTACACTGAATTTACTAAGTCATTGCCCTTTCAACTGGGTCATACACTGCAGTATTTCTCAGGTTATCAGTGACATGTGGAAAATACTTCCTTTACAAAGGTCAGTATTAGAAATGTATGAATATGTGGATTGATGTACCTGAAGGAGAAGACTAAAAGCAAATTCCTCTTTCAATTTCTGAGCTTGGCTATATTAATTGATAAAAGACTACATGTATAATTCTTAATAAGTTTCAAAGACACTGAAATGGAAGAAAAGGCAGTAGATATCGGTATGTTAATGATAGCTGTCCTCACAAATCATCTTGAAAATACGTGCTTGGTGACTTAAGGAAAAAGAGCAGGGAAGCTACTATTTGTAGAAATACATACAGTATCAGGTTTTGTATAAAATACAGGGTGTTATTGGGTTTGATGGTCTTAGATTTCCATCATTCCTGTAATTATAAATAACTCTTTCACTGATTCTCCTTCTGTAATATATGGATAAATACGGTCAAACTCTTGCCTGGCAATACACAGGTATTTTTGGCACTTTTTTTCCATGGGAGTTATTCATTATGGTAATGGTACTTCTTGATGTGCAATTTCTGGATTTATGACCCATTCTTGATAAGCGTGAATCCAGCCTGCATGTGCATCTTTGATAAGGTTCTAATTGGATAGCAGTGACCTTTCTGAATGTAATTCTAGGAGGAAGATTAAAAAGCAGTCCAGAAAGTGACAGGTTTGGGACAATAACATATGAATTCAGCTCTGCTGGCAGGCATGAGATGTAAGCCATGATAAATTAGAGGCAGGCCAAGCAGCCTTGCTGAATGATTGCTCATTTCTGCTGCATCCTTGGGTAAAATCCCATGAGTAGCGCCAATGGCACCATATTGTTCCTGCATTCCGAATTCAGTGTTTACTGATTGCGCACACCACAAAATTATACAGCTAGTAAAGTTTCAGAAGACACTGAGGAGAGCCTGCTGAGCATTACACACCTGACATTACACATCCCCTAGCACCATCCATAGGGGACCTATGCATCCTAGCACCATGCGTAGGGGACTCACGTATTTGTTGACCTCATTGAACTACTTGGTAAACAGGCTGCTTCTGCTTGCTGCTTCTGATGACTTTCTGCTTTATTTAAACTACTTTTTAAGAAGAGATCAGCCTCATTCAATGTCTGATTAGTAAGACAGTTCTGAAGTTGAGTTACAGAACTTGTTCTACGTACATGTGTGGAGACCTAGGGTAATGTAGGAATGCACTAGAAATGAAAACTCAAAGGTACAAATTTGTATCTTAAAGTTCAATAAAATTTTATAGTTTGATAAACTTGGCAATTATCTAGAATAGTCACTATGAGTTTCCTGTATTGAAAGGCACTTTTTAGTTCTAGGTGAAATTTGGTGTATATTTTCGATGTCTCTTTATATCTGCGTTGTTATTTCTATGTAATATTTGTGGAGAAATGTAAGGCAGAGGAAGAAAGCAGCAGAAACTTTTTTATCAAGTTTTATGTTTACTTCTCAGGTTTTGTACATACACAGCTGAAGGGCTGTTTTTACTGTTGTTCTTAGTACCAGCTTTGGCATCGTGACCAAAACGTTAAGAGTTTGAAATCAGTTTTTACCTTATGAAAAATGTTTATTCTGTTATGTGAAATCTGAGATCACCAAACTGAAGGGAAAAATATTTGTCGCTGCAGTAAAGCTAATTGAATAATCTGTTCTTACAGCCTTGTACGTGATCACTGTTCATCTTTCAAACTACATAGTGGAGAATTTAAATGGTCATGAGCTGAGTGCAGTACTCAAGAGCATCCTCTAACTAGGTAGTTCAATTCTGCGTTTCTACTGTCCTTTATAAACTGCTATTTTCAAATAGAACTCGACTATGTAGTATGAAACCATGTAAACTTTGGTAACTATTTCATAGCAATCCACAGATGAAAACCAAGCAGGTGGAAAAAAAAGGCGGTGGTAATTGCTGTTGTAAACTGATGCTATTGCACATAAGCTGGTGAACTTGGTGCAGTTTCTGTAGTGATTGCATTTTAGACATTTCAGCTAATTTTCCGCCTTACAATATCAATTGTTTGGATTTTTTGGGGGAGGTTGTTTTTGTTTGTTTCTTTTATCTAAATGAAATTGCCATCTTGCTACATAACACCTCTGAAAGTGGGCATATGCTTTGAGGTGGAGATGATGCTGGCTTACTGATCAACAGCATCTAAACATAATGAAGATTTCTGAGAGAACAGAACCTTGAGAGATTGTTAAAGTGTTTGAAATGTCTTAACGTCAAGTCTAGAAGGATGAGAAAAAGGTGAAAAAAAAAGATAAAAGAATATATAAAAATGAAAAAGGAAAGTAAAAAGAAATAACGGCATGTAGTAATAAGGTAAGACTGTAGTTGAAATCATCTTTCTGATGGAAAAGAGTCCATTTATACATTATATTACTGGAAGACCTCTTATATAGATAACTCATAAAACATATCTAGCTATTTGTTTTATTTCAAAATTTTCTCAATCATCTCTTCCCAAGCAGGTGACAAGGCTTGTGAGTGAATACGTCCTGATTTGCATTAGCAATTTTCCTGATAAGAAATAAAATCCATGCTCCAGATGCATGTTGGTTTTCTAGCCCCAGTGCTTTAATGTTCTGTGTGGAAAGGCAACATTTGTCCCCCATAGGCAGACTCCCATACTGCTGTTCTGTAGAGAGTCAGGGAAATCAAAGAGCCACCTACTGACCCTACCTATTGTCTGGCCTTGTCGCCTTCTATCAGTAGCATGCCACAATCAGCAAGCTACACGTGTACCTCTTGCTTGCTTGGGGTTTGGCAGACCCTGTCCCTTGCACCTGTTTGCTTATGCATGAGCTGTGCATGTTTGAATCCAAATAGCTGAGACAGAGAAGGAAGGCGAAGGGGGAGGGAAGTCACCGTCAGGCACTTTTCATTAGGCTGCTTGGAGGAATGAAGGCACAGTGATGCTGTGGAGGCAAAAGGAAGTACTGGCAGAGTCTACCAGTGTAGTATAAAATTTGGGGTTGTAATAGATGCGGACAGCAGATCCTGGATGAATAAAGCAGATCAGTAAATAAACTGTCTGAGGAAAGGCATCTGATTTTTCTACTTATTTCAATTCTCAGCTTTGATCTCCGGTGATAAAAGATAGTGTACTTTGTGGATGATGGGAGAATTTGTGCTTTCCTTGAACAGAAACTTACTTAGAATAAAAGCTGATGAAAGTGCTATTCAGCATGAGTAAGGATGACGATCTAGTGTGTTATCTGCTAACAAATCTGATCTATATATTATGCTGGGTCTTGCTGCCAAGGATTCACATTTACCGTTTTCACCAAATGCTTTTTAATTTTTTTGCTTTGTGGTGCTTCTTTCACACATTTGTTTCTGTCTTGCTTTAAAAATCATGCTCTTTCTGAAAGCACTGTATATAGATAATTTCTAATTTGGCTACAGTTACTCATGATATAGCTTTACTGAAGTGGGGACAGTTCTCTACAGGTGGTAAGATCATAATCTGTGTTCTGCAGTTAATTAAGTGGTATGGAATAAGGCTCTTTAATAACTAAATATTAGCTTTATTAGCTCAGGTATAGCCTTGTACAGTGAATATGTCAAGTAATCTTTTCCATTCGGAAAATGCCTGAATAATTTTGATTCCCAGATGATGCATTTCCTATGCATATATAGACTTCGTTAATGCCAACTAGATCTAAATTTGCTAAAGCATGCGTCTTTTATGTGTAGTCCCTGAGAGGGAGTTGGACATCTAAATAGCTTTGAGAACATAGACCCTGTGTGATTGCTGCCTTTGAAAGTGCGGTTTAGGTTCCCAGGATCCTTTTGAAATGTTGCTTTTTCTCAAAGGACCCTTCAATAAGTAGAGTTACAGGAAAATAGGTGAAATTGAAAGTTGACAAATTCCTTGAACTTAGAGCTGCTATAAATCGTATGTGCCTTGTCAGTGGAATTTTCTACCAGATACAATCAGCTTTATACTGATCACTCCTTCTCCCCCATTCCCTTAATTTTTTAGTACTCCCTTTGTAACTTGATGGGAACTAACAGAAATTTAAGATGACTGAAAGTTTTATGTTCCTATGAGATGGCAATGTTTGCTTCTTTTGTATGGAGAAGGGTTTAAAATGGGATTTCCAGAATGAGCTGCTGTTAATAAATTCATATTGTTACTTCAAGTATTCCTGTAAAATCTTTTTATAAAGTAAAATTTTCATGCTATAAAATGTAATTTCAGTAATTACTTTAGCACATTAAAGTGGATTTATTTTATATAATTCATTATTGCATCAGAGAAGCTCCTGTGCTTTTTCCTAGTGAGAATCAGCCAGTGCTTCTAATACGCTTCTTCCAGTTTGTTTCACCTCTAGTCCTCTGTCTTATACAGCTGTTATCTGACAAAAGAGAACACAAAAAGAAAGAACAGGACACATTCTTGTGGTAGAAAAAAATGTGGTCAGTCCTGTAGTGAGTGGAGTATCATTTGCAATTGAATATGTCTAATGAATTCTGGGAAAGCTCCGCCTCTTATTTGTATTGCCCAACAAAGTCTTAGAGCTGTTGTCTTTCCATACCCCAAGCAGTCTGAACAAAATAACACTTTCAAACTTTGCAGACATGGTGTCAGATCTTGGGCAGAAGGTAGTACATCTGCAGGCCCTTGCATGACTAATTTCATGTCAGCAACGATTTTCCTGCCATTTAAATAAGAATTTACAATAATGGCTGTAAAGTTGCCAGGTGGTTACACTGCTAAGTTTTAAGACCTCTAAGCTTAGGAATATTTAGATTTTGGTGGTTTTGGTTTTTTTTATTTGCCTGTCTCCTTGAGCCCAAACACACTTAGATTTTGCTTTCAGTCTATCTTTACCACAATTAGTTTTGGTTCCTCATGCTGATTTACTCTAATACAGTTGTCTTTCAGTAGATCTTTTTCTTTAACACCTATTTTGATCAGAATGACTGTATACTTAAGGAGTAGCAATGCAATAACTCAACTCAAATGCATGGGTATAGAACTCTTGAATTCAATGGGAATAATGAGAGTTTATCCACATTGTGGCCCCTTCCCAGTGAAACCACTATACACAACACCAGTTACTTCCCATTGGGAGTTCATGCAGCATTTAATTCTCATCAGGTTTAATATTTCCAGTGCTAACTTTTGCCACATTTACAACTTCTGTAAACTTGCACTCTGTGCCACAGTGGTCTATGTGTTTGTCCTCTGTGGTGCCCTTACCGGTGCTGCACAGGCTGTGGGAGCTGGTGCAGATAGATAGTTTATCTATAAAGATACCCATCAGTCTCCATTAGTCTGAACAGAGTTTAAGCTTCAGTAAACTTCAGAGTGGGAGAACCGTCACTCTAATCCTGTCCTCTCCATTCTTCTGCTTACAATTCCAACAGATATTGCAATTACAGATTCAAATGCAGTTCTTATAGCAGTTAAGCAGTAAACATACTCCTTTTGCACTCTTCTATAGGACCTGACTAATTCTTATTCTTTAATTTTCTTTATGTTTTGGCCTTTTCCTTCAAGCTTTTTAAATTACATTAACGTCATTACCTCATTTTCTCTCTTTGACACTGAAACTTTATCAATTTGATTTTGAAAGCATCTTTAAATATTCATTTTTATTTTGCTTGTTCACATACACTATATCTGTAGGCTTGTTATCTCAAGAACATAAGAGCATAACGTAACCAAGCATGCAAATGAAGCATTTGGAAGCCCTGTGAATTTTTACATCTCTCAAACATTTTTGTGCAGACAGCAGTATTTATTATAGATTAGCTATAATATCTCTGTGGATAATTTTTTCTGCAAGCTTTTGTAGTATTTCTTAACATGCTCAGAGTATACGGGGATGCTTTCAAGATCTCCAGCATAAGTCAATATATTTATCAAGAATCTAGCACTGAACACAGAGTATATATTACCACAGGTCACTGTTGCTTTGTAGATCTTTCAATAGATATAGGTCCTTTACTACCGTTACTCAGCCTCTAGAATCACTCCCATCTAATTCACAGCTTGAACTTCCTCAGCTACCAATAATACATGTGCTTGCTGTCTAAAAAGCAAGCTGTTGAAGGTGTGTTTTAGGAAGAAAATATTATTGGCTTTGTTACATTCAGCTTTGTCACAGACATGAGCTGTATAAAATATTTGGGTGACGGAATATTTCATTTCTAGTTTCTCTTCCATTTTCTTGTTGTTTCGGCTGTCAATTAATGTTCTCTTTTCTCATTTTTCTTTACGTTCTATGTATTTTCTTCTTAGCTTAATCACATCTAACTGTGGTTACAGATAATTTGCGAAATAACAGGGAGCCACATAAAAAGCAGGAAAGAGAGGGGAAAATGCTTTCCCAGGAAAATGTCAAAATTGGATAATTTCTTTTCTCTCTCTCGTCTGTCTGCTTCTTTTCTTCCTCCCCCCTTCACTGGATGTATAATTACTTCATTGTTTCAGTAATGTGAAACAAAAATTAGATGCACGGGAAAAATCTAAATAGAAGGACTCTAAATGCTTTTTCAAAATGAAGAATTTAACTAAACCACTCTAAAGTCCCCTGCTGGGCTCAGGCAAGCTGAAATTAATTCAAGAAGGCAGATAAAAATTTTAACCAGCCCGAGTGGAGATGATGGATGTGACAGCTCTCAGTTAAAATGTCTTTTAGTGGCAAATTCATGCATATTAGTCAAGTGATGTGACATAACTGTCCTGGGCAAGGGAAGATGAACCAATGACCATTTGCATTGAGAACAAAAGGAAATTTAGAAGGTGACAATATAGAAAAAAAAGAAAAAAAATGTTAACACCTTCTTTCTGTAGGTAAACCTGTATATATGTATATAAACTTGTGTGTAAGAAAGAGGTAGCTTAAAAGATCTTGTGGGCAATGGGAAGTAATTTATGATGAAGATTTTTGTTTTCTCTTTAGAGGAGAATTAAGCCCCGTAGACTTGTTTGAATGGAATCCATGAAAACTAGTGAGTTTTCATTTTTCCGTGCATAATTGCCAAAAGAGTTGAGTTGTGTTGTATTAATATACACACACTGCATTTTAGAAGTCTTTCTCTTTTGAAAGATGCTTTTGGCTCTTCCCATGTGTTCTCAGACTGAGCAGATGTACAGATCTAATATGAGCAGAATTTATTCAAGGATCATCCGAGGGTGCGTAACTCTGTGAAACACTACAGTATCAATAAACAATAACAGGAATAGACCTTCGAGAAAAGAAATAGTCTGCAAGTAAAATACTCTAAGAAATCTTGGTCATTTTACCACATGATTTTATTTTTTTCTGTTTCAAGTTATGATTTAGGAGCATATGATACCAAATCACAGTAATTCCCAGTTACAGCTGCCCAGGTAATTGTATTTCAGTATTATTCTTATTTTATTTCCTGAGTATAATTGAATTGTATTATCATAATTCTGTCATTTTGATGCACCTCTTACTGTGTACCTCAATAACATTCAAGGCCGCATCTGGAACTCACTATTCTTAAATGTTGTAGGAGGGTAGGAGTAGAGGCACTGCAGCATCTTTCTAATAACACTTGATTGCAAAATCAGATGTAGCCCCAAACTACTGTTATAGAGGGGATTCTACCAAAAGGTTAATGGTTGAAATCTCAAAACTGACTGGGCATTTGGAGTGGCTACTTTTGGTATTTTTCTATCTGAGATTGTGCATAAATTAATCCTCAACATCTTAATTTTAATGCCAAGTCTAAAAAATGTTTATTTTGATTCCAGTGTGAGATTTTAGAATGTGCCCTTGCTAAGCATGTTTCATTGTAGTTTTCCACTTAAAACCAACAGTATTCATTAAAGGAGTTTCAACTATTGAACAAAGTACTCTAAAACAGGGTCGGGGGTAGGAATTGTAAAATGCTGATCTGCTCAGAAATAAATTGCAATTCAGCAAACCTATGGCAAGCTACTCATTAACATTTTAACAAGGCTTCTAATAGCACAACCACCTTATTACAGCAATGTGTCTGTATACGTTGGCTCTGCAGATACTTTTATACCTCTGCTTTGTGGTTTGTTTGAAAATAATGTTTATAAAGTTGATCTGAGCTATTAGAAGGTATTTTCTAGAGGAACTTAGTCAAAAGAGAAACATTTGTTTAATTTATTTTAATTAAAAAGAAGCAAGCATGATATGGGTTTTTGTGTTTTTCTTGTTTCTTCTCTCCAGTGCGGTTGTGTACTTTGAGAAGATCAGCGTGTAAATCAACTCTTCATGGAGTTCTGTCTTGTCACAATTTGGCTAGAAACTAGTTTCTAAATGTACATAATTTCAGTTCCCTGCACGTTGCCTGTCTCTTTGACCTTGAGCAAGTCTTCTGTACCCTTCCTGTGCTTCAGTAACCAGTCTGCAAGATGAAGACATTAACTTTCCCCAGCATCACATGGACACTAAATATTAACTGCTTTTTTGAGTTATAATGTGAGTACAGTTAATGTACACCTTTATGGACTGTATACAGTTTTTCTGGGGAAAAACACCAAGGTAATTTCTATAAACTTGTGCCTGAGAGCTCAGTTTTCTGTTCTGTGTCTGGAGATGACTGAGGTCTGGAATCCAGGAAAGATGTCTGCAAGAATCTTACAGCTTCATGTTCCCATTTCATTCAGTAAACTGAATAGTGAAGAAAGAGTGTGAAGTAAAATGCAGAGAGTACAATACACCAGAATAAAACCTGTATGCATAAAATATCTCTACTTAAGTGTTTGGTTGCCTCATTGACTCACTCTTATTGTGCTTAACCTGTTATCAATAAGAATATAGAATCATACAGAATCATAAAATGGTTTGGGTTGGAAAGGACCTTAAAGGTCATCTAGTTCCAACCCTTCTGCCATGAGCGGGAAAATCTTCTACTAGACCTTGTCAACCGAGACTCCATTCAATCTGGCCTTGAACGCTGCCAGGGATGGAGGATTCACAAGTTCCTTGAGTAGCCTGTTCCAGTGCTAACTAACCTGTTCCACTAACCTCATAGAAAAGAACTTCTTCCTTATATCTGACCTAATTCTCTCCTGTTTAAGTTTGAACCCATTACACCTTGTCTTATCACTACAGTCCCTGATGAAGAGTCCCTCTCCAGTATCCATGTAGATGTCCTTCAGACGCTGGAAGGCTGCTATGAGGTCTCCATGCAGCCTTTTCTTCTCCAGGCTGAACAGCCCCAACTTTCTAAGCCTGTCTTTGTATGGGAGGTGTTCCAGCCTCTTGATCATCTTCGTGGCCTCCTCTGGACTTGCTCCAACAGCTCCATGTCCTTCTTATGTTGGGCACACCAGAACTGCACACAGTACTCCAAGTGGGGTCTCCTCATTGTACTTGGTAGATTCTGCCTCCAAAAAAATGCAACAGGTGCTGCCAGGGTGCATTCCATAAGTAAATTTAAAAACAAAAGGCAGAACAAAGAGAGAGAAAGACAATCCAACTGTTCGAAAAAGGATTAAAGGGTCTTTGCCATGATTCTGGTGGCTTCAGAAGGGCTGAGGAGTTCACTGGAATATAGTGAACTTTCTGGTTAGCAACAGGTAATTTTCTTTTGGATGCTGAATCTTTTTTACTGTTCTTGTGAGACTCATATTTCAGGCTGTCCAGCCTGTAATGTGCTTGTCAGATACGATGGACTTGTGCATCCAGGAATAGTGAAAGTCAATAACGCTGGCTGTCATATTGAGAGCAAGAACTTCACTGGCAACAATAATTTGAAGCCTGTTTGTGTGAATTTCTTTCATGTTTTTTACTGTTATTTTTGGCTTCTCTTAGTGTCAGCTGCTTGTTGGTAGATTTTGGCTGAGGTTCTCTTTTCTTCTTAACATTGCTAATATCATGCCATAGGGTTTGAATACATGATGTTTATTCAAATGAGAGGTCTGGTCTCACAGTAGTTTGGGGCTTGGAAGGTATGCTAATATATAGAGTTAACTTCTGTATAGAAGTTTTTAGCGTCAACCAGTTTCTTGGCCTTGGTTCTAACAAACTGAACATTTAAAAACTTCTAAGCTAGGATGACTTGGGGAAGGGTACGGGAAGTGGTTTTTAACCATTCACATAGTTTTATTCTCTCTAGGCAGATCCCATTTTAGATGTTAGCACTTAATCACAGAAAACATGACTCTGAAATACAGAATTCATGTAAATGTTTAAAACTTTCATTTGGTCTAAGTAATACCTAACCTTCCCATAGTCATAATTTTGGTTTTGTAGCAAGCTTTGCCTTACTATATATACACCTTCTATTACTTCATTATATATAGGCCTAAAAGTTTTGTAATAAGGTATTGAAAAGAAAGACTGCAATGGTCTTATCTCTGTAGCTCATTTGAATCCATAAGTCTGCAGGCCTCTCTGAAGGTGGACATTTTCAGAGATAATTGCCTAACTGAAAAAGAGAAGAACTCATGGCTAGTAGAAGATAAAGTATGTAAAGATCAGCCTTTCTCTCAAGAAATTAGTATGGAAACAGGGTCAATGCTGTGTCAGGCTGAATTAGGATTTTTCAATATTCTGTTGTCACTTACTAAGTGATTGGTTTGAGTCTAAACCAGCTAAAACAAGATAGGTATTTAATCTAGTTTTCTCTCTACATGCAGCTTAATTACCAGAGTGACTTACCTGTATGGGTAGGTGTCGTGGTTTAAGCTGTAAATCAGCCACGCAGTTTGTTAACTCACCTCCCCCTCCTAAAAGAGCTGCCTCG
>JAOEHY010037209.1:0-13022 GCA_025447955.1 Psilopsiagon aurifrons
GTCCTTTCCAGAGCTGGATGGCTGGGAGGGGAAGGGAAGGGTGCAGGAAAGCAGGGATTGCGACAGGCCCTCATCCTCAACACCACCCCAGCGCAGCAGGACCCGACCCCGGATGGAGGAGGCTCCGTGGCAGAGCTGGCGGCACAGGGAAGGCTTTCCATCACTGGACACCCTCCACCAGCCCCACGTTGGGCTGGGGATGTGCAAACCCCCTCCAGGCAGCTGCCAAGCAAACCCCAGCCACAGGACCCAGGGGGAAAGAGGAAGAGGAGGGCATCCGGGCTACGCCAGACCCCAGTACACTGCATCAGCATGCTGCCGGCTTCCCAGTCATGCCAGCTGCTGACACCTCCCTCCTAATTCCAGGAGGGCAGGGGCTGGGCACATCGGGGCAGGGATGAGGGAAGAAGCAGGGAGGAAGAGGGAGAAGAAGGAATAACGCAGCTACAGCCCCGGAAACCCACCCCTGCACTGGGGTCCGGCGGGGAGGCAGGCGTGGGGGGAGCGGGGAGGCGGCGTGGGGAGAGGGCTGGGGGCTGCTCGCCTGGCCGTGCACCCGCCGATCTGCCCCCAGTACCTCGCCGCTTCCCAGTCACTCTCCATTGCAAATGTACAGGTAGATCGGTTGGGACTGAGTCCACGGGGCGGCGGGGGGGCCGTTACTGTGACGCCTGCGACGTGGGGTTCTCTGACTTGCTCTCCTGGCTGGAGGGCGGTTTGCTGTTCCAGGGGCTGTTGGCCCCCAGCGCCGGCGAGTTGTTGAAGCTGTCCTCGTCATCGATGCCGTTGGCGGCGTCAAACTGCGTGTTCTCCAGGCGGGTGATGAGCCGCTCGTCCTCGTCCCCAAACTCCCCCCCCATCAGCGTGGGCTCGCCTACCACCATCACATCCTGAAAGGGGAGACGGTCCCGAAACATAATCGAGGTGGGGGGAGCCCGGGCCGCCAGACCCCCCCTAAACACTGCAGTCCCTTTCCCCAGCCATGAGGCCACCTCCTCATCTCCATCGCAGGACCTGAGGCTTGAGCACTGCATGGGGCAGCACGTCTTCACCCCCTTGCAGGGGAGCAAAGCAGCACAGGGAAGGCAGCTGGGATACACCCAGAGAGAGCTGGGGGGGTGCTTGTACAGGCAGTTCCCAGGGTCTGGCCCTAGACACCCCCAGGGGCTGGGGCAGGGAGCCCTCCCTTCCACCCCGGGGGAGGAAGAGAGAATGGAAACGGGATGCTTACAGGTACCTGACTGGACAGGGCAAAGGTGCTGGCTGGGCTCTTCTTCTTGCTGTTGCTGTTGTTGGTGTTTCCCCCACCGGAGCTCATGGTGCTGCCCCCCGACATCTTCCTTTTCCGGCGCTTGCTTGGCTGCTGCCGCGCTGGCTCCGCTGGTGGAAGAGGGAGACACGGTCAGTCCCGATGGGAAGGAGTCAGCGCCCTCCAGCCCCCTGTCCACAGTGACATGCCTGCCAGGGCAGCATCACCACCCTCCTCCCCACTGCAGCTTCACTGTCTGCCCCAGCACAGGGACAGGAGGGGCACCAGGCTGCCTGACTCACTGCCCCCAGCCTTACAAGACGTGGACAGGGACAGGCTCTGGGGCTGCAAAAAGCCTGTGCCAAGGATAGGGCCTGATCAGGCAGCCCTGGAGTCCTGCAGGCAGCAGGGCAGGGAGCGTGAGGCTCACCAGGGGGAGCGACCATCCGCTGCCACTTCTGGAAGAGGCAAGTCTTGAGGCAGTCCCGGGGACTGAGGCTGTAGGTCTTGTGCCGTGACATGAGCTCCTGCATTGGTTCTAGGATTACACAGAGCTGTAGGGAGCAGACAGACAAGGGAGTTAGATCACGATGCTCCAGGCCCCGGCAGACCCACTGCCCCACGGCTCTCTGCAGCCTATCTGCACGATCCCTCCCGCAGAGCCTGCCCCATTGCCCCCCCACACCACAGGGCAGCCAGGCATCGGGCGCCTTGGAGCACAAACGATGGCCTCCCTAGGTCCACCCCAGACCGGGAGGAGGCCTGCATCCCTCCCTTTTCCTGCACACTTACTCGGAGGTAGTTGAGTGTGGAGTTTGAGAGCCCACAGCGGGTGATGTTCTTGGATAACTGGTCCAGCATCTGGGGGTCCTGTGCCTAGGATTGAGAGATAGAGGTGGCTCAGCTGCATCCGGGCTGGGGATGGCCCTCCCATCCCCCTGCCTGTGATGGGGGTCAGGGCTGAGGTCCCCCAGCCTGTGCTGCATGAAGAGAACAGCAGCCCCATATCACTCATGCCCCAGGGGAGCTCTGGAGTGGTACTCACATGCATGGCAAGGATGCTGCGGGGGATGAGCTCTCGATGCTGGCGGATGCTGAAATGCCACGTCTTTATCCTCATCATGTCGTCGAACATGAACTCTAGGTAGAGCCGCCCCTCCACACACACCTGGGCAGGGCGCAGGGTCAGGCACAGGCTGCTCCTGCTCCCCCAGCCCACATCCCCTGGGAACCCACCCTGCACACTGGGGACACCCTCCCGGTGGCCTGTCCCTGCCTGCCATGAGACCTGGCACAAGCCAAACCCAGGAGCCCACACAGCACTGTGGCCACCACGAGGGCACGTGGGACCGAGCCATGAGGGGCAGGAGAATCCATGGCACAGCCAGTACCTGGGTGAACATGGGCTTGCCGTGCTGCGTGACCATGGTGCACTGGTCACAGTCCAGTGAGACAAAGTTGTTGTGGAAGGACTCCTTGGGGTGCTTGAGCACGTAGTAGAGCTCTGTGGCCCCCCCTTCAAAGATGCTGCGGAAGTAACGGGGAATCAGAGTCCGGCCAATCGCTGGAGTGGGAGAAGGAGGAAACGAGGGTCAGTAAATCTGGATCACACAGATGTGTTTTGGGGCTGTACCTGTAAAGTGTCCCCCATGCCTGCTGGCTGAAGGCAGCTGAGCTCTAGCACCCTGCCCACATCCCCCTGTGCAGCACAACTACTGTGTCGCCTGCCGGAGGAGCAATAATGCCGTGGGGAACGAGGGCTCAGTATGGTACTCACTGTATCTCTTTGGTCCATCCTCCAAGCAGAAAGTGATTGTTAACATGGCGTCATCCTCAAAGAACTCCGTGGTAAAGGCATCCCACCACAGATTGTCACATTCCTAGGGACGGCAGATAGATGCTAGGTTATGGGGAGGACCAACAGAGAGCTTCTGGATGCCTGGCAGAGCAGTCACACGTTCAGCCTCTGGAAGGCTGCATTCCTGGCTGATGGATATGGGGATGGTGAGCCCTGTCCCATGGCCAAGTGAGGGACAAGGCACTTGGGGACCTGCACAGCAGGAAGGGACCCCCCTGCCAAGGGGATTTCTGCTGGAGCCAAGGCAGCTTGTGAGGGCAGGCAGCCCACAGGACCCCATCCCCAAAACACACAGCCAGGAGCATCATCCCACCCTGGGCACCCCCCACTGCCCAGCTCCTCACCTCTGTCCAGTTCTGCAGCCGCTTGTTGAGCTCAAATATCCGGTAGTCAGTCTGGTTCCCGTACGGCGTGTGCCTCCTGCCCAGAGAGCACAGCAGTCAGGGGGAGGCAGCCACAGGGTGTGGAAGGGTCCTGAGCACACGGTGGAGGGACACACACCCCCCCGGGGCTGGGCAGAATCAGTCACCCCCCCCCCCAAACCCCAGCCAGCAGAGTGCTGGTCCTCTAAGGCATCCCCACCATGGGCACAAGCTCTCCTCCCAGCGGGTCCCTGCCAGCCCTCTGTGCTTACCCGATTCCAGGCTCCAGGTACGTCGGTGGGTACATGGGAGTAGGACTGCGAGGGAAAGAGATGCAGGCAGGTCAGTGCTGGTGGGAAACTCCCTCCTTGCCCACCACAGCTCCCCTTTCCCTGCAGGCAGGCGTTGGGTTCACTGCAGGAGAGCCCTCACACATGGTGCAGGCTGTAACCTGGCTGCTGACATCAGACAGCCCCATGGGGTGACCTGCACCCCTGAAACTGGGCTCTGGCTGGTGTTCCACAGCTCCTGGTATGAGGCCTGTGGCTCCCTAGGGAGATGCCCAGCTCCTCTGCAGCTGGGGCTGGGGCCAGGCAGGACAGAGGTAGAGAAGGGGCTGTTTTGGCAGGAGCTGAGAATGCTTCTTGTCCTGCTTCGTGCCAGGGGCTTGGCCTGACAAGGGGCTTGGTCCCACATAGCTCAGGGACCTAGGGGCTCTCCTCATCCCAAATATCACCATTTCTCCCCCCATGCCCACCTGTGCCTGCTCCAATCCCCTCTCCCCTTGTGCTACCTCAACTCATGTGCTGCACTCTCTGTATGCTACCCAACAGAGACACCCTAGATGCAGCCTGCAGAGCACCCCCCCGCCTTGCAGACCCCTCCCCAGGCCCCGGCTCACCCCACATCTCGATCCAGCATGGTGCCCGGGTGGAAAGGGGGGAAGGCGTTGCCGTTTGGGGGCTCCTTTGGCGAGTACAGCTTGAACGACTTAGAGGAACAGCCTGGAGAGAAAGAGGGGACATGGATCAACTGGGGGCACCCTGTGAGGAAACACCCTGCTGCAAGGAGGAGGAAGGATGCAGGACCAGGCAAGCCTCCATCAGCACAGCCCCATCCCTCCTCTGCTTCCACCCCAATGCCAGCCCAGCCCCTTCACCCCACACACAGGTCCAGGTCTTGCCCATGCAGGATTTGACCCATGGGATCGGGACTGAGCTCTCAGGATCAGCAGCCAGAGGGGTCCAGCACCATCCCAGGGATCTTCCACTGGTGCCTAGAGTTTGCCAGTTCTTAGCTGGCCTGGCTTTGGGGATGGTGCTGGAGGGAGACAGCCCCTGATGGGCCCTATCCTTCTATCCTCCCCCTAGCCCTCCCTCCCATGCTGCTCCTAATCCCACCAACCCGACCCTGGAATCACATGGGATCTTTTTGCTGACCTTTCTATCGCCATGGTGACGGGTGAATAATCACCCGGAGGGAGGGATGAGTGGTCCCCAGGCAGCCACCATCTGCCGCTCGCTGCCTGCCCGGCTGCGGGGGGACACACGGATCCCACACACCAGCCCTAAGCAAACCACCCCAAACCCTCGTTGTGCCCCCCAGCACTGGGGCAAAGAACAAGGAACCCATGGAGGACCGTGGGGTGTGATGGGGTGTGCAACGGGACACGCAACATGTGCAAGCCAGCACCTATCCCTGAAAAAAACCTGGGGACCCCCGCGCCCCGGCCTGCCAATGGGAGACAAGGATTCCCATGGGATACAGCCACATGACCAGCCCCATCCAGACTCCCGAGGGGCTCCCATGCTTGGCAGCCCCCTCCGGCTGCCGGGGCAGGTTTCGGGGAGCGGCGGCTCCCATTGCCCCTCCCCGCGGGAGCCCCGGCACACCCCATGCCCGGCAGGACCCAGCACGCTGCGGCGGGCGCTGCTGAGGCACGCGGCCCCCCCGGCACAGCCGGGCAGACAGGCTGACCTGGATGGGGCACGGGGCGGGCGGCGGGCCAGGCAGCTCCGGCTCCACCGGCTCAGCCAGCCCCGCCACGCACGGGCACGTCTACCCATGCCGCGCTGCAGGCGCAGGGCACGAAGCCGGCCACGCCAGGCTGCCGGATGGGGACAAGGAGGGATCCCCATTCGCTGCCCTTGCGCCCACAGCCCTGGGCTGGGCAATTCCCAACACCCGCAAGCTGCCAGCGCTGCAGAACGCGAGCCCACTGGTGGAGAGAAGCGTCCGGGAGGCACCACTGCCCAACCCCGTGTCACCGCACAGCCACGTCGCAGGGAAGAGCACAAGGACAAGACCGGAGCAACCACCCGGCTGCAGTGGATGAAGAAGAGGAGCAAAGGCTATCAGGGTTAAGGAGAGCAGCGCTAGCAGCTCTGGGACCCAAGATGTCCAGCCTGTTAACCAATACAGGAGCCCAAATGACCAGGGCATCACCATCAAGACTGCTGAGCCACTTGTGACCCGGAGCCTGCAGTCACAGCAATCACAGACAAGTAAGAGCCAGTCAAAAATAGAGGGAGTCACCTCCTCGGCATTGACTCCAACTTGCAACAGAGGAAATATTCATTTCCCCCCTTGACTCTTGTCTTCCTGGGGCCCCGGTGCCTTCCCGCTGTGCTTCTCTGCAGCAGTCAAACCCAGCCTCTCCCCACCAGGACACACCGGTCCCTGGGGGCTCACTGCTCCTGCTCCTCGCTCCTGCCCGCCTGAAGCGAGGAGACGTGGGGCACGGCCCCATTTCTCATTTAGCTGCTGACAACGCCAGCCCCTTGCTCTTACCCAATGTTTTCACAGACAAACATTTCTTCAACAGGGAGCTGGGCGCTGGTGTAAGGGAATCTGCTCTGTCCCTGTCAGCTTGTGTCCAACAGAAATGACAGCTCAACTGGGACTGCACTAGAAGCACAGCACTGCCACTTCCTCTGTGCTGCTGTTGAACAACACAACGTCGGAGCATGCTTGATTCATAGGAAGCTTCCCAAAAGTGTGTGTCTTCTGCCGAGAATGAACCGATTCCGCAGGCAGAGAGAGCAGCGGCTGGAGAAGGAGCTGCACTGCATGCTTTCTGGTCACCATGTCTTCTGAGGGAGGAGAAAACACTCAGACCCAGCAGGTCTCCTTCTTCAATGCTTTGTTTTGATTCACCAGTGAGAGATGGAAGGAAAAAGCCCTCATGGGTTCTTGCTGTCCTCAGTCCCTCTTGCTTCTTGGGGTGCACAAAGGTCTCATGAGGTGGTGAGACACGGGACACAGATCACTCTCCATCTGTTCTGCTTCCCGTGTTCTTCCCCAGCCCGGTGCTCCTAGAGGTGGCACAGTCGATGAGCAGGCCCGCTGCTCCAACCCAAGCATCCATTTCCATCCTGGACCTTCCCAAGCAGGTTAATACAGACACAACCTGCTTTTGGGGCTTCACAGAGTGACCTATCTCAGGATCTGGCAGTGGAGAGGAACCTCTTATGTGACCTCAGCAACAGCGGCATCCTGACCAAGCATTATTTTTAACACAGCATAAAATATGTTACAGGATTCGGTGGTTTTCAGGACGGTTAACAATAGCCTCAGGATTGGTACAGGCTGCCCGGATCCTATGCACACGGTACACACACTACACAAAATAACAGTTAATATATAGCAGCATCAACACCAACTTTTACCCACACAGGGTCAAGCGGGCTGGTCTGCGAGGTCCCTCCGTCATCTCCTCTCCCCTTCAGACTCCCTGCGAGCTCCATCCCACCAGGTGCAGTGATCCAGACCCACAGATGCGGCCCAGCCAAGCCCAGCGCTTGGCCCCAGCAGACGTCTCCCATGCCCCTGCTGCCTCCTACTTCAAGCACAGAAGATCCAGGCAGGATCCAGTCAGGCTCAGAACAAGCAGGATGCCGCTTGGCATCCGCAGACCCCAAGCTGATGGAAGTGGCTTCCCTCGCCCGTCCCCATGCGCTCACCCAGCTCCACAAAAACACCTGCATGGTTGGCAAGGCAAAAAATGAGGCTGACGCTGCAGCTGGTGAGCTACCAGCCCAGACAGGCTCGGGCAAACAGCACAGTGCCCACGGCTGGCCCCATGGCTCCTCCTCAGCAGGGAGACAGGAGAAGGGAACCCCGCAGAGGGATGCCCCAGCTAAGCATCCTCTGAGGCCAGATCCCCTGCTGGGGGCAGGATGGAGCTGGTCAGCACTGCACAGGGCTGCCAGGAGAACTGGGGCAAGGAAGCAGCTCTATGTAGGTGGGTTCATGGGAAGGGAAGGCAGCGCTCTGCCCAGCCCTCTACCTGCCTTCCCCTCCGCTTCCCTGCAGGATGCTTTCCTGGTGCACTGCCCATGGGGTTCACTGGAGCAGGAACAGTTAAAATGCTAACCAAGCCCCCAGAGCTGGTTAGGAGTCAAGAGCCCTGCAGGCACCCTGCAGAGCCACCACAGCCAGAAGACACCAGGCACTGCGAGCGGAGCTGCCTGCCCAGGCAGGGGACACGCAGGGCCTTCCATGGTGCCTGGCAGGGAGAACAGAGGGGAATGCAGGCAGGACTGCATCCACTCACTGTCTCACCAGCAAACAGCTGCTGAGGACAAAAGCATAGGAATGAGTGCCTGCATCACACCCCTATACCTGTGGCTGCCAGTGGGAATCGGTGCTCGCCATCCCAGAGAGGACTGATCCCTGGTCGGGCAGCCAGCACACTGTGCTAGCAGCAATGCTCAGCAACGACGCAGGGGCTCCAGAGGCTAAAAAAAGCCTAAATATGATAAAGATAAATGAAGAAGTGGGGCTTGAAAGAGGCCGCAAGGTTGCAGCTCAGCCGGGAGCATCCTGCTCCTCCCAGCAGCCCAAAGGCCACGAAGAGAGGCCAGCCTTCGCTAGAGGCTGTGGATGCTTCCCGGCATGCATCGTGCCTGCTTCCTGGCTGCCTAACCAGGCTTTAAAGTGTAAATAGCGGCATTGTTTTGCAGGGCTGCCTCGTAGGGGTGTGGAAGCCCCGATAGCAGCAAGAAATCCATGCTCCCAGCCCAGCCCCACTGCCAGGGCGGGTGCTCCCGGGCGCAGGGCACTGTCTCAATTCATGTGGCTTTGCCCCGTGGCGGTGCCTGTTGTCCAGGCAGGGCTGCGGGGCAAACCGAGAGAAACATCCAGAGCAATGGGATGGGCAGAAGCACACGGAGCAGTCCGCAAAGCTGCCTTCATCTCATCTTTCTCCTCTGCTTCAGGAGGGGATGGAGTGAGGCCAGCCGCAAAGCCCAGTGCTGTTGTTAACCTGGAACCCAGGCAGCACACACCAAGGCATGGCACAAGCCATCATCAGCGGCAATCTCAACTTGCAGCAACCCCACGTGCTTTCTGACCCAGCAGAAGCTTCCAGGACACCAGGATTTCCAGGGAATAAGAGACACTGCTCCTGGCAGAGACCATGGGATGATGCCATGGACCCAGTGGCATTCAGAGACCGAACCGAGCCAGCACACCACTCATTCCTGACCCGCATGGAAGCAAAACCTGCAGCACCACCTGCCCTGCTGCATGCAGGGATTACCCTCTCACTCTTCCCAAGCCACGCATCTGAGCCAGCCACAGAGCTTATCCTGACCAAAAGCTGCCTCCCTGCCTGCACCACGTGTCCCCTGCGCGCAGGGGAGCAGGGAGAGATGCGTGTCCCAGCTCCAGGTTGCACCACGTAACTGCATATTACGGTGAAGATCAGCGATGAACACCACACTATCCAAAAAGCACCAGACGAGGAGAGTACGGTCTGGGATAGGGATTTCTGGGTCGAGGCTCAGAACAGCCCCACAGCCTCAGGTGTGCTGGAGCCCAGGTCTCCTGGGAAGGCCTCCCATGGAGATGGGTACTCTGTGGGGTCTCCTGGGGACCCTCACTGCCCTGTGGTAACCCCAGGGATGGCAGAAGTCTCCCCTTTCCTATTCAGCTCTCTGATGATTCAGACACACGGATGGGGATTTCTCCAGGAGGGAGAAAGGGAGAAGAGCACGCCCTGCCAATTGCAAAACAGCCTGAAAATTGAATCATGTCCAAGGCTGCAAGCCCCAGATGCAATCCCACAGATAACCCAGTTTCAGCAACACTACTATCAACTTACCACGAGGCAGTCATTTCCTGCGACTCTCGGGGAAATATCCCACTGTCCCTAATTACCTCTTTCGGCTCCCCGCCTCAAGGACGATCCATAATCAAACAGTGCCGGTTTCAGCCTCAGGAATGCACCTTTCACAATTTGGCCACTTTCCCTCTCACTCAGACCCCTGCACTTTGGGTCGCTGCCACCCTGCAGGGCTCCTGCAGTGATCAGTCTCCATCCCTCCCACAGCACACACTGAGGCAGCACCAGCAACAAACAACATGGTGTGGGAGCTACAGGGATGGCAAAAACACACCCTTTTCAGCATCCCATGAAAACCCCCTCCTGACAAACTCGGAGTTTCATCTTCAACGTTTCTTTAGACTCTGCAGCAGGAACAGAAACCTCACAGCCATGGCCAACCACTGCGATGGACCTGCAGAGCCTGCAACCAGCATCTCTGCTCCGGCTCCCAGCTCCTCACCTGCCATGCACATGGTGGAGCAAAACTACCCAGCGCTGTGGGACTGCTGCTTGGGGCAGCCCTCCACGGGGGCAGGATCTGCCCGGGAGGGCTGGAGCCGAGGCAGGGCAGCGGGAGGCTGAGATCTGTCCTTCTGTCAGCAAACAGGGATCCCCAGGTTGATGCTGGGCCCCAAGCACTGCTGCCTCGGAGCGCTGGAGGCTGTCAGCCCCCACGTGGCGCATGGAGATTCACGATCCCGGGATGCAACGCTCCACCAATGCAATGCTCCACCTCGTTCCTCACCACTGCCGACGGCGCCGAGCGCTGCACGCTGGGACGCGTAGTCTCTGGAGACGGCGGTGGGGCAGCCGACTGCCGCCTCGCTCCGTGCTGCGTCCCAGGTGGAGCCCTGCAGCCCTGGCAGCCAGCCAGCGCCCGCTCCGAGGGGGGGAAATGCTGGATAACTCCTGCTGCGAAGATGGGATGCGGCGGGAGCTGGCGCCTCCTCGCTGCCCGCACCAGCGAGGCGTGTGCCCGGGGGCAAACCTCGACGCTGGGGTGCAGCGCTTGCCCCAAGGTCTGGACCGCTCACGGATGGGAGAGATGGTGCGAGCACGGTGGGAACCTGCTCGCTGCAGCTTGCAAGTACATCCATTGCTTCTTCAAGCTGTCAGGGCAAGCCCCTGCCCCCCTGCTCAGCTGAACTTCCCTCCCTTTAGGACTTGAGTCAAGAGGCGGTATCGGAGCAGCTGAGTGAGGGACGGGGCAGGCTCTGGCAGCACTGGGGACAGAGCAAATGCTTGCGGCTGCGGGACTCACCGTGCCGCTGTGCTGGCTGCGTGTGCCATTGGGGCTTCAGATGACCAGTGCGGGATGGAGTCAAAAGCCCAGGGAGTGAAGGGACAACCACACCTGCCTGGTGCTCCCAAGGCACGAGCAGCCCAGCCTGAGCTCCTGGCCCCAGCACTGCTGTACAAACCATCTCCACCACAGCAGCACAGCCCCAGGGAAACCCTCTCTGCTGGGCATCCCCTGTTGTAACACCTGAAACAGCAACCAGTGGGTCAGCAAACCTCAGCGCAGCAACCACTGCAACCCATGAACACACACGGCGCAAACAACGGCGGGAGCACCCCATCCCCAGGTCGCTCAGAGGACAGGAGGTTTCTAAGGGAAAGGGCCAGGAGAAGAGCTGCAGCTCTGCCACCACACAGGACCTGTATTTGTCAGCCTCATGCCGGTGCAGAGCTGCAAGTACGTGGCAGCCTGGCACGCTGGGAGAGACCCCTCCGGGACAAGCACTGCTGCCGCCCTGCCCGTATCTCGTTCCCACTCCAGCTCCCTCTGCTCCCACAACACAAGGGGCTGTCACTGCTCTTCAAAACAAAGTGGAAAGAGGCTCCAAGTCCCCAGCCGGGGGCTCCTTTGCTCCTAGCGAACTTCCACTCACTGGCCTCTTCCTATTTCACATGGGGTGCAACCTGCTGCAGGCAAGGGGAGAAATTCCCCCCAAACACCAGGTAAAAACCTACACCACCAAACCCTCCAACGCCAGCCTGTCCCCCCTTGGATCACAACTCTTCTTTCTCTTATTCAAGCAGCACAACCCGCGTGTGCTTCTGCTCGGTGCTTCCCTCCTCAGTCATTCAGACACGCTCGGATCACAGACCTGGGATTTCTACAAAATCAGGAGAGCAAAGACCACATTTGGCTCTCCTTCAGCGAAAGCCACAATTCTCACGCAACGAGAACCCTCCAAAACCTGATGCTTTAAAGGAGGAATAAGGACACCGAGTTTACCCATACAGAAGCCGCAAGAGCCGATGCCTGGTGGATGCTGGAGGAGTCCCTGCTAAGGAGCTAAGACAAGGTGCTATCAATAGCATGGGGAAGAGACTGGGAAGATCCCAGGAGGAGGTGTTTGCTCCCACCCTGCTGGGCATCCAGGGGCTGGCTTAGCCCCTCCTGGTGAAAAGGAAGCAGCAGGGGGTTGTGATATGGGGGAGTGCACCACTCTGCCCCAGAAGGTGATTCCCTGCAGGACCCCATGGCTCCTGAACCCACTGCTCACACCTCGCCCAGGACTGGCTACCACCTTCTGCTCAGGCTCCTGCTGCAGCACCAGTCTTGGCAGGAGCTGCTCCGCAGGCTCCTGTCACTGCGCCTGGTCCCTGCCAGCCCGGGCTGCAGCAAGGGGACCAGGGCTGCCCAAGCTGAGGAAGCCCAGGTGGCACTGCCGTAGTGTCCTTATCCCCCATCCCGGGCAGGTGGGCTGGCTGGGACCCATGGAGGTCAGAGCCCACCCAGCCACCACAGATCAGCACAGCCCACCGCAGCATGCTGGACTGGGGGGGTTCAGGGGAACACCCCCCACATAAGACACCCCTCTGCAGCCCCGGCACGCTGATTCCCAAACTGGAACTGCAGCACCGAGTCTGCCCAGCCCTGAGGATACTGCAGCCACCCCCAGCCCAGGCCCTGCTCCAGGTGCCCTGGGCCCTGCCAGTGCTTTGTCTACCAGAAAGGATGAGCCCCACTGCCCACAGCCCCAGAGCCTGGACCGCCCCAGTGAGCAGCTCCTGCAAGGAGTTGTGTGGCCATCCTGTGTTTGCACCCCCTGGACCTCTGACTCCCTTTGAGGCACCCATGAGAAGCTGGTGGGACCCTCCAGGATGCAAGCAAGGATGAAGTTGCAGCGGGCAGTGAGGGGAGGCCAGCGTGCAGCCCGTGGAACTGGGCACCGGCACTGACAGCACCCACGGGGGGACCGAGGGGGTGCGGGGCAGCTGTCAGGGGGCTCGGGCAGGGGATGGAGCCAGGGGAAGAACAAAGAGAGCTGCGGGCTGGGATGGAGCAGGGCACGGTGGGGCATGGGGGCTGCCGGCAGCACCCCGCGGGGCCGGGGGATGCCTCTCTGAAAGGCGAGAGCTGGGGGATGGAGCGAGGAGACAGGCGGGGAGAGGAGGAACAAGCAGGGGAGCCGGCGGGGAGGGGATGAGCCG
>JAOEHY010037210.1:0-26750 GCA_025447955.1 Psilopsiagon aurifrons
TGGAATGGGCTGCCCAGGGAAGCTGTGAATGCTCCATCGCTGGCGGTGTTCAAGGCCAGGTTGGACAGAGCCTTGGGCAATATGATCTGGTGTTAGCTGCCCCTGCCCATGGCAGGGGGTTGGAACTAGATGATCTTAAGGTCCTTTCCAACCCTAACTATTCTGTGATTCTGTGAAATTCTCCACATTCTTCACATAAGTATAAAAAGTAATAAAATACATTGTTTGAGGCCTACAAAGATCAAAAGAGAAAGAAGGGAGAGAAAGATATTTTAAAAAAACTGCAATAGCAGCGAGAAAACAGAACAAGAAGGTTCTTGGAGATCTCCATCCCTTTGAATGCAGTGGGTTTTTTTCAGTGAAGCTGTAGGAGGAATCCATGTTTTAATATTAACTTCAGTCATACCGTAGCCCAGTGCCTCCAGTGAGCATGAAGCTGTGCATGGCTGGAAGGTAGGTGGAGATGAGATTTGAAGAACTGTTGCATAACTGTAGGTGAAGGGAGGGAAGAAATGCCTCAGCCACTGTCAGTGCTTTCCCCTCTTACAGTACAATGCAGCCCGTCCCAGACCACTTGGGGGGGGTTTCATATGCTGGGGGGAGCACTGGAGGGCGCTTGTGCTTGTCTCTGGTCCTCTGCCTCAGCTGGGCTATGGTCTTCAGAGGGCTAGGTCCCGATGGCAGTCACTTAGTAGTGATTAAAAATCAACGAACAGGCAGCAAACTCTCTTCAAATCCAGGGGCTGTCCTTCTGAGCTTTCCCCTGGCTCTCACTTCTGTGTCCTGGGGGTAGAAAAAGAGCAAGAAAGGGTCAGTTAGTTTTGATCCCAACTGTGGTGAGGTAAGAAGTGCAGAGAGGCCAGGAAGGAGTTAGTAAATTATTTTGTACAGATAAGCAGCAAAATAATTCACATGCTGGGACAAAGAATGCTCAGTTGACTCTGCTTCCATGGCAAGGAGGGACTTAGCTATCTCTCACCAGGGTTTCTAGCGCGACCAGCTGGCCCAGCAGCAATGGCAATACTCAGCCCCTGAACCTGTTGCCCACCAGGCATTTGGATGGCTGCAGGGAGCTCGGATAGCTTTGTTTCTTCCAGCCGTGGCTCCCCTTTACCCTAGACTCAACGACTGCAATGAAGACACAACCGTCATGCTACAGAGTTGTGGAATTCCTCAGTGCAGCCCTGCCAGTTGTGTTGGAAAGCTGTAAGGAGGCAAAGTCTTTCAAGGCAACCTAGGAAGGAGAATGGCTTATGTAGTTGTAGTAGTGGTGGTGAGACTTAAAGCTGGGAAAGACTTCCAATCTCTAGAAAGTGAAATGAGATTCTTTACCAGCTAGTTTATTTTAATTTTTCTTTTTCTGTTCTGCTTCATGACAGAACTTCAAATAATTATGTTGATTTATGATTACAGGTATTTTAAAGCTGCAGTATGCTGAAACAAAGCAATGCCAGCTTATTGTTTCTGGCCCTATCCAATTATACAATTGAGTGTAGGCATATAATAATGTTATAACAGAAATATCCATCATGATGGATTGAATTTCATGAAGTACGACACAAGAATATTTATAGCTCCATTCTTAAAGCCATTTTTGGGTAAGAATATGCCTCTTTGGTATGGCCCTTAAAACCAGGATAAAATCTGAAACTTGTCTGTGTATGGCCCCTGCCCCAGCCTACCAAAGCCTATTGCCTGCATGGGGAGGGGAGTGTAGGTTGATGGTAAGCAGAAAATGATAGAATAGAATAATTATTTCCGCTAGAAAATGAGGATTCGGTGTTATTTTTGCAGTTACACAGAGTCATTATTTGACTGTGCCACTGTAATGAAACGATAAAGATCATGCTTAATTTAAGTATCATCTCCCAAGAGACTTCTCGCTCTCCTTCTACCATTTTGACTATTAAAACAAATTTAAATTGCTGGTCTAGTTTCCCACTGCTTTTTAGAGAGCGGAGTGGGCAAAGCCACCCCTCCTCCCAGCTCTGTTTAAATGTAGACCTTTGGCATTCCAGAAATCTGACCTTGTTTGTAGGGAATAGCTCATTTTTCTGTAATGTAATATGAAGCACTCCTGTGTTTTGATTCCATGAACTACAGAGTTTAATGTTCCAGCTTGCCATGATAAGGATATGATCTGATTGAGATAGAAACACTAAAGGAAATTAGCTATTGTACTATACTTTAACATATTGTTTGCCTAGCAGTTTCATTTAGAATCATTTGGAATAATCTCAGAGTACTTTTTTTAAAAGGATTTCTTCTTTTTTTTTTTTTTCTTTTTTTTCTTTTTTTTGGCCTGCATAAAAAGTGGGGCTTTAGAGATATTTCTCCTAAAATAAATGTGAGGCCGCCTCATTTATAGTCAGCATGCCTTGATTACTTGCAGACATGCTGGAAATTTACATGCGCTTTTCTCCATTATAAAACACTGATCTGTTCAGATCATTAGCTCCCTCATGACTAGAGTTTGGCAGCAAGCCAAGGCAGGCTAAATCTGTAGCTGTAAGTCGTGAGTTGAAATAGCAGAAAGTGGATTTGTAACTTAAAAAGTGTAAACAGTTTGGAAAATGAAGTAATTTTAGAGTATGATTGATTGCCTTAAGATTGCACTTTAAATTAGCTTAGGATCTTCAACGCAGATATAGGCGCTAACTGCTCATTATATATTTTCACTTTTCTTTGGAACAATGGCATTGTTGGTAGGCTTCTAAACAATGTATGCTTCTCCTAGAGTGACCTTTGAGGAAATGAATAGTTTTATTGTGTGTCCATTACTTAGCCTGAAACAACATTTTTGAGTTATTAATTTGCTGTGGTCTATAAATAAAGGAATCAAAATGCAAAGCAGCTGTGTTACGCTGCATACAGTTCATCAAACTTGTGCTTCAGCATCGCTATTTGAGATTGATAATACATTGTACAAATAATTTTCTTTTCCCCTGAAAAATAAGTAATCTTTTTGCATAGCCTGTGGTTGCTGGAGATTGGTCCTTGAATCTCGTAGAAGCAAAAATGAAGATTATTTTTAGCACAATTAGTCAATGTTCTGGGGGACTGGCACACTGAATTCCCTTTTTCAAGGACCCTGGTTTGCTTAATTGTCTAGTTGAGTGTCAGAAATGCACTGCCAAGGGTGTCTGGAATAAGAAATGTGGAACTTGTATGGTCAGTGGTCTTGTCTCTCTGTGGATCCCATGGGTGCTGGTGTTCTCAGCACCTCTCTGGAATAGGAGCCGTCCACTTAGCACCCTGCATTGCAGTGTGCTAATTATTTCAGATAATTCAGGTAGCACCCTGCATTGCAGTGTGCTAAGTCGTGGACAGTGCTGGGCCCTTACCATGGAGGAAACATCACTTGCCTCCCCATATGAGCAGTGGGCATATGCCAGCATAGCATTCCCCGGGCAGAAATGAGAGGAAAGTAGTCCCAGGCTCTGTAGCCTGTGACCAGCGGTAGTCAGTCTGGCTTTCTGGGAGGCAGGCATGCCCAGGCGCTGGGTTGTAGCTGCCTGGTGCTGGTGATCCCCAGCAGCCATGGCTAGAGATGAGGAGCTTGGAGGCATGAACCGCAGTGTGGTTATGAGGAGCATAAGGAGTCAGTGAGATGGGGGGCTGTGGGCTGAAAGGGAAGGTGTCACTGTGAGGCACGTTCAGGCATGTGAGAAACATATGTATTGAATTTGGAGTCGTAATGGTTTAGGGTATAATCTGCCCAGCTCACTCTATACTGGTCAAGAGGAGTAAGTAGTGGGAGCTACAGCATGCAGATGCTTCAAGGAAGTGTGTGCCATTTAACACCTGGTGTCTTGCGAATTCTGGCTGTTTGCAAATGGTGGGTGAAGTGGCTCTTCCCAAAGAGATACAAAATCCACCAATTTTTGTATTCCTGCCTGCCAGGACACTGTGGTATCTAAAGTCACAAAGGTTTCTATCATGAAACAACGCCTCAGTGTGACTTTGTGGGTGTGGGCACATAACTTACGTGTACATACAAAGCATATTTATTCTGTGTATGCAAGGACTGCTGCCTGCTGCCCTTGCATGTTCGCCATTGTAGAAATGAAGAGTCTAAAACTATTTAGCTGACATCGGTGGTGGTTTCAAATCACAATAAATAGCTGTGGCTGCTTGAAGAGAATACCTAACAGAAGCTTACAATTTTGTATCAGAGCATGCTTTTGATCTCTCTCCTCGTTTGGTATCTGGCATTCAGTAGATACAGGGCTCTGTTTTGTTGCTGTTCTGGAAGCTCCTTTCCCAGAGAGTATTTTTTCCCGTTGTTATCACCCCTCCTTGATCTTCTTTCCTCTCTCCCTCCCTATTTGAAATGAAGATTTTTCACTTGTGAAAGAGGTATGGCTGAGAGGTCTGAGCACAGGTCTGGGAGCCAGGACTTGCTGAGAGCTGAGCTGTGACTCATTTGGTGGCCTTAAGCAAGTCAGAACATCTCTGATGAGGTTATTTCATATGTAAAACAAGGGAAATAATACTTATCTATCTACCTGCTTCATAGGAATGCCCTGAGGACTAATTAGCGTCCATTAAGTGCTTTGAAATAGACAGCGCTATCTATTATTAGAGCAGGTTCCATACTAGTAGATAGTACATCAGGATTGTTTTCTACTTGGGAGCCTTCCTGTCTGTTGAGTGTCCCATCCAAGCACAAGCTGCCTGGTGTTTTCTGATAGATTGGTAGCACTCTGAGCAGATTCACTGGAGATTGACTTGTTGAAAAGTTGGAAAGAGAGTTTGCCTAGAGAAAGGAGTGGGAGGATACTTGCTTATTCTTTTCAGCTCATAGGCATAACTTGTCCTGAAATCTTTTCTCACCCTGCCTCCACCTGAGGCCCTTTCAGATCATTCAGGTAGCGCAGCTTCTCATCTTCACCAGGAATGGTTTCCTGGTCCTGCAGAAGAGGAAGAGAAATTGTGTATGAGTTCCCAGGAGGAATGTGGGTCTGGGCTGGTAGGTTCCCATTGCAGGGAGCCCTTTCATATTCAACAGGTTTATTCCTCTTTCTTGAAGAGCAAATGCTTGTATTCTTACCCTTCACTGGGTAACAGAGTCCTCTGCAAAGTGCTTAGAAGGTAAAATCTAATTTTGGGGATAGGATACTAAGCTCTGCAGGTGTGTGTCAGCTGAAGTCTGGGAGTATTTTTGTCACTGTAACAAGGGTTGTCATCTGACGTGCAGCTCCTTTTGTTCTCTGGTGCATCTTCCTTCACCATATACTTTTGTACCTCATACGGATGCCATAATAATCTAGTTCAAAGGACCCAGCCCTGTTCTCACTGAAGCCCACAAGCCTGTCTTTCTACCAGTGAGACTAGGACCCAGTCCAAATTGACTGCAGAGAAGCTTTATTTCTCTCCATTTGCTCCTCACGTGTCTCTCAGGCCATGAGTAATGTGCAACAAGACGGCAAAGCCTGTGTGAAATTTTCCAAGGGAATTTTCTGTGTCTTAATAATGTTAATGAAATTGCTTAACACTTCATCAGATTTTTCAGCATATATTGCTTTGACTCAGGCAGTCTGACTTTTCTTCAGTACCAAAAGACTTCTCTTAGAAACAAACTGAGGGCTCCTGTGAGCATTTTGTTCAGTGGTTGGCCCTTAGCCCAGCGGAAACCTTTTTTGCACAGGTATCGGTAGATACCATTTGGAGGAGGCCCTCTGCACCTCCTCTTGTGCCTGCTGGAGGGAGACGGGATTGGGAGCAACTGGCCCACAAGTTTTCACATGCCTGCAACTAATTCCTTTTCCACAGAAATGAGGCTGTGCCATGGAAAGACCTAATGATACAACCTTCGTTATGCAGGAAGGCCATGGCATTGCAGAACTTAAGCACAATTGGTTTGTTCACTTTGTCCTACGTATCACTCAGTTCTTTGTCCTCCTGTCCTAGATGGGGGAGTTAATTGGCTCCCTTTTCCTTTTCACGACCTTCTGTAACTTCCCTTCAGCTTGAGTCTGTTTTGTTGTGATGCAGAATTGGATCAAGTGAGCAACCGTAGCCTTGCTCGTATACCTTTAACAGCTATTGAAGCTACATGTGGGGTTTTTTTCAGAGCAATAATTTGGGGTGCAACATGAGAGGTTCATTTAGGAGGTGAGAATCCCCAGGTAGCTGGGGGAGTGTGGTGTGGGGGAGTTGGGTCAGTGGCTTGGAGTTGGGCAACTTCCAACTGGTTTTCCCTCATGATAGTCCTCATGCTGAGTTTCACATTGTCACCAGGAAGGAGGGAAACCAGAGTAAGGTTGTATTGGGGAACAGGTATGTACTACATTGGGATGAGATAAAGGATAGCAAATTCTTGGAAAAAAATACAGGGTGCTTTTATTTTTGTAATTGCCTTTTTTTTTTTTTTTCTTTTTAAAGAAATGGCTTCGTGCTAATTCTAATTCTGTGCCATTCCTGGATTTAAGTGTTATTACACTGCAGATGATAACACAAGTTTATCTGTAAAATTCTTTAACTGTGGGTTTTGTTTCCCAGCTTGACTTCTTTTTCTCTTCTTGTCTTTGATTGGCTTCCAGAAAAGTTATTAACATGTTGCAAAACAAATACAAGGGGCCACTGAAACTTATTAAAAATGGTTTCTTTTGTTCATATCTGGCAGCTGACAAATTGTCTTGTGCTCTATCTTATCTGCTCCCGTGTGAAAGGTTACGTGAGAAAATGGCTGCAAATAAATTGCCATTGAATGTTGTTGAAGACTAAGCATACAGTTTCTCTATTAAGGACCTCTTTTAAAGCTTTCTATTCAGGCTCCCCCCCTGCATGTCTCTCTAACACTTGTCTGTTATATTATGTTTGGCACAGAAGGGAACATTAAATAGAAAAGCAATGTCTGACTGTGGTGTTTCTAGACCCTATTATCCCTCTGTCAAATGTCCACATGAGAAGGGTAAAATTTTTGTCCATATTGATGATGATTTCTGAAGGTTTTACTAACTGTCTTCAAAGGGAATTGCTAGAAACAAATGAAATTGAAAAGCATATTTTTGCAGCTTTGGAAATGTTACTTAAATCAGTGTAATGAGACGCACTCAGTAAAATGTAATTATTCTCACTTCTCCATGTGTCAAAGAAATCAGCAGTATGGTTAGGGATCGGAGGGTTACAGTGAGCTTGTTATTTTTGTATGGAGCCAGATACTGCTTGTGTGTAGTAAATTGTAAATAGTAGATAGTGCAGGTTTTATGTGTACTAAATACCCTGCAAGAATTAACGGGGTTGTTACTTCATTAAAGGTTTCAAAGAGGGCATAAACGTCAAAAATGGAGATCGACTGTTTAAATCACTGGACCATTCCCACCCTCTACCCCTCATGACACAGCTTTGAGGCCGGCAGCTTCTGCCGTTGCTATTTCGAGGAGGGCGCAGTTCCTCCGAATTTTCAGAATGATAGTGAAAGGGCCCCATGTGAAACACCAAGATAAGACTTTCATACTTTTGTGGGTAATGGAAAATGAAGTCAGTTGATTTTGCTGTGTGGAAGAGGTGGCGTTAACAGTCCCTTATAAATAAGGCTGTGTATGCTTCTCTCTCATTTGGTCCTGAATGGTGCATGGAGGTGAAAAAGAGAGGAGGCAACAGGAGACCTGGTTACTCTGATGTTAAGCCCAGGTTTTTCATGCCTTAAAATTTTCTCAATCAAACATGGATTTGTCATGAATCTCTAGCAGAGAGGGCAAATAATAGACCACAGATTTAAAACTCATCAGGCTGGAGAATATCTTCAGGTAAAGAAGATTCTGTCTTAAGCACTGGATAGGGGAACCTATTATATCCTTGTGCTCGTTCCAGCAATCAGTTGTCATTGCTGTGAAAATGTATGTGCCCCTCTCTTGCCAATGGCTCCAGTTGCGTGCTTCTCTGCAACACCAGTTCTTCATTCTCCAGTATTTTCTCTGTGCAGTGCTACACATCAGAAGAAGGGAGACCAAGACACGTAATCATAGTAATAGTAATAATAATAAGGATGATGGGAAGGTGTCGTAGGAGAAGTTACTGGATGTGACTGTCCTTGTGAAGGCGTTTTAGGGAATGTATAACTTCAGTAATAGCAGCAGTGGAAGTACTTGTGTTTGTAGCATAACTCCCATACTCAAGTATTTGAAGGATCAGGCTTTATGTGTAAGTACTGAAGTGTAGTTCAGTGGTATGTTGGATGGTGTTCAGAGATTGCTGAAAACGGTGCATTAAATAGCACTTTGAATTGCAAAGTGCTGGTTCAGTTTTGTTTCTGAGAATGATAACACTTATTATCTGATTGTTCCCTGTGCAAATCTCACCTCAGGAAAAATTAAATTATGTTTGAATTCAGCTAAAGCAAAGTGTATCATTATTTCCTTTCGTTATTAAAAGGGATTTTTACTGTTCGTTTGTTAAAACTAAAGCAGCTGCCATGTTAGAGCCATAGATGATTTAAAAGCAAATACAGAGGCAGAGCCATTTACAGTACAATTGGCTTGTTTAATGTGATTTAATTTCTCTTCTTGGCTTCATCATATTACCAAATTATGTTTTCAGCCCCCCTCCCCTTTTTAATTCTTTCTTCTTTTTGTTATCAGCAGAATTGAAGCTGCTTATCAGTAACCACGACAACCAGAATAAATACTTGTTTTAAAGCTGATGCACATTCAACCTGAATGGTCCACATGGCCCAGAACATTCAAGAGGACAGGCAGCATGTGCTCCCTTCTAGAGTCAATCTCCCCCCCCCCCAATCTCCATCTGCTTTAGAAAGCTAACAGGGCAGTTTAAAAACCTTTTATGTGAGAGCGGTTTTCCATAGCCACCCGTGGCTGTTTGGACATGGGCTGGCCCACGCCTGTGACCTGAGCAGTAAGGACAGAAGGAAATTTTGGGAGGTAGAGAGATGATTTCATGGCCCAGCTCTGAACTTGGCTGCATCGCAGCATGGGGTCTCTTTTCTGGTGCTCCTCCAGGTATCATTGCAGCCGTCACCTACCATTCTGTGGAGGGCAAACTACTGCTTTGCAAACACTCCATGAAGGGGGAATATAATCCCAGCTGGGCAACGGCTAAATAAAATGAAGAAGTGACTGGGATTGTGCGGGACAGTGAAAATAGCTGACTTAGGAGACAAGCCCCTGCCTGGTTCATCCCCTGTCTCTTCTGGAGGCAGGTAGGCTGTTAGGGGTAGCCAGGGACAGACAGTTCCTTTCAAGGAAACTTAGGAAACTCTCACCCAGAAATCCCTCCCAAAAGGATTTTTGCCTGGCTTGTTTGCTCTCTCCCTTGCTTTCTAAGTTGCTTGATGCTGCAGAATAAATCCTTTAAACTCTCTCTGTCTCAGTTTCTCTCTCTGTATAATGGGGATAATAATTTTTACTCATCTCCATAAAGCAGTTTGAGGCCTGTGGAAGGGATATATAACAGTTGGAAATGACGATTGTCAGTCACTCTTCTTTTGATTCTAGAAACACCTCATAAACCTGTTTCCTAAGGTATAGGAGGATCCTGGGAGTGCAGGGTAGGAGCTGAATATTGGATTAGGGTCTGAAAAAGGATGTTGAATGCCCGGTTGGAACTTTTTCAATATTAAATTTCTTTCATCTTCTTCAAAAATTGTGTTTATGATTTGAATTCTAAGTGATTTAATGAGGTAAATATTATGGAAGATTTGATGATATGAATGTACTGTCAGTTATTGATCAACATACTCGGTTTTGTCTCCATCAAGTAGTAGAACTGAGATCCTAATCACCGACTGTAAAATGTTCAACCGTGTGCTATCTTTTTTTTTAATGACTGTATTGCCGTTGGTTTGAACAGTAGTTTCAATCTCCAGTAGATTTGTAAGTATTCTCTTTCTTTCAAATGTTAAACTAATCTTAGGAATTCTTTGAATGGCTGATGCTCTGCTGGCTCTGTGACAGAAGACAGAGGGCTGGGGAAGTGGTACGAAATTCTGAGAATTAGCTCTGTCTCCTCCTTAAAAGGAAAGAAATATCTGATACATGCAGAAAGGCTGTGCATTTATTCTGTATGTTGGCAGAAAAGGCTTTTGCCTTTTGATCAATTTAAAAGCAAAATCGGGCAGGCAAACGTCCACCTAAGAATTACAGGCAACTTGTTAACAGGATCATCATTATCAGGTAAACATAAATGTAATCACTGTGTTCCCTATCCTGCAACATGTTGCCTTTGTTCTTGATTGCATTAGCATTCAAATAGAGGGGGGTTCACAACACAAGCATGAGTATCGTGCATCCTTCCAATAAAGCAGTATTCCTGTTGTGTCAATAATGTACCCAAATTTATTTAAACCCCAAACCACAGATTTACTGTCCCATCTCATGTGGCTATATCATCACTGTATTTGCATTTATCTGAAAGAGAAATACGATTCTTAGATTAATATTTTTAGGTCTTGTGATTAATTGGCCAGCTAAGGCACACCAAGTGGTGCTACCAGAGTGAACAAAGACTGTGGGAATGAAAAGGCAAAGTGGATTGGAAGAGATGTATTTGATAAGTCTTCCCTAATCACTGAAGAGAAAGTAGATTAGTGTGCTAGAGCATACAGAAGTAGTTTTGTGACAGTGATGCAGCTATCTGAACTCCTCAGCTGTTGCTCCTAGATCACAGTAGCCTGGTGCAAAGGGACATGGATTCTTGCCAGGGTTCTTAGCTTTATGTCTGCACAGAGGCTTCAATGTGAAAAGTGGTCAAGCAAGAAGCCAGGCATTATTCTCCCATCAATTATTATTATTCTCCATATGAAGATAGGCTGAGAAAGTTGGGGCTGTTCAGCCTGGAGAAGAGAAGGCTGCATGGAGACCTCATAGCAGCCTTCCAGTATCTGAAGGGGGCCTATAGGGATGCTGGGGGAGGACTCTTCATTAAGGACTATAGTGGTAGGACAAGGGGTAACGGGCTCAAACTTAAACAGGGGAAGTTTAGGTTAGATACAGGGAAGAAGTTCTCTACTGTGAAGGTGGTGAGGCACTGGAATGTGTTGCCCAAGGAAGTTGTGAATGCTCCATCCCTGGTGGTGTTCAAGGCTGGGTTGGACAGAGCCTTGGTTGGCATGGTTTAGTGGGAGGTGTCCCTGCCCATGGCAGATGATCTTAAGGTCCTTTCAAACCATAACTGTTCTATGGTTTTATGATGGTTATTTCATTGGAAGAACCATCCTTTCACAGGAGTACCCAGGGATGCAGATAATGGTTTTCATTGCTTCTTGGCCAGCTGTAGTTACCTGGGTGATGATTTGGGGGTATTTGGCAGATTATGACTACTGTGACATGGGAATGTGTTCTTATTGAACAATTCACCTTATAGGTTTTTAGGTCATGAAGACCCAGTTTCTTTGTCTTTCTGGTTACTCTTTCATTGTTCTGCTGTTTCTGTTGCTTTTATGCTTTTTGAGACATTCAGGGGTTTTAGTAATTGTGTAGTAAGTTCTTTTCTGTCTGCTGGAAAGCTGTGCTATCTCTCTTTGGTTTGTTGTTGGAACGACAAACCATTTGAGATGCGCAGAGCCTGCATGACCTGCAGTCATTGTTTCTGAGGGGTCAGCTATACATGTCTTTGTTTTTCCTACACCTGTGTTCTCATGCCCATACTGCAGAAAGACTTTACCAAAAGAGTAGCACAAGGGAAGAACTGGATCCTATTTTAAGAGCTGTTAAGAGCCAAAGTCCCTTGCTACAGATGAGATTGACCCATTTTATCTTGATGGCAAGTGTATCAGCTGGGAGGGGATGTTTTACCACGCATTTGGACCATGGCTTTGACATAGAGGAGGGTGCTTTGTCGCTTAGGTAGAATTAATTTAACTCGCTTAATTTGATCTACAAGTGAGGACTCCAGACTAAGCTCGTTGTTGATGAGGGGATAGTAGCTCCAAAGAGTGAGTTGATCCGTGTCTTACAAAACAGCATGTTGGAAGGTGATCTCTCTGATTACAGAGCAATCTGCACAACAGTCATAGACTAAAACTGCAGTATTAGATGTAATGAGTCCCATCATGTGTGCTCCTGTGGGTTGCTGAGAGTCTTGGGAGGGCAGTGACACTTGAACACCGGCCTGCAATAGTCAAGAGACATCCCGTCTTCAGAGTTACAGTCACATTCATTCAGCACAGTTAAGCCTTGCCATTCCCAGTCCCTCCGGACATCCTCTGTTACCTCTGTGTCTGCTACATATTGATGGCATGGTGAAAGCCATGCATACAAGCAATGATAAACTAATTATGATATGTGCATCCTCTGGGAGACCCCCTTAGTAACTGAAGGTAATGAAAGAAGGCAGAGTAGAGAGGGCATCATGCAGGAGAGGAGCCTGATGGGCAGAGCCCTTCAACTTCTCATTTTTGCTCTGTATTCCAAACAACTCCCTTGCTCAATTTGCTGCCCACACACCAAAGCATTGTCCCATTTTATCTGGTTCCCCTGATACTTCCATTGCTTATCTTATGAAGATCTGTGTCAACATTTATCAAAACAAATGGCAGGCCTGGGACCTTTTAAGTAGTTTTTTTAGTTAATAAAACCAATCTTCTACTTCTGTTATGTTAAAAGTACATTATCTTTTTATTACAAACTCTCTACAGCTCTGTCTGTTTTCCTTCTTGGCAATTTCATGACTGCTCCAGTTGATTGCTGTATGGAGAATTACAAAATCATTAAGGGTGGGGTTTTACCAGCTGACTTACAGTACAAGCCATTTCTCAAAATAACCACAACAGTGCAATACTGATGTGTAATTTACGTCACAGTATGTTTTTATGAAATAGTTTGTGGCTTATTCATTTAGATTTAGAACCGAATATCTCTTCTCTCGCTTTTTAATCAAGCTTTCTTCTTTCTTTTTTTTTACTTTTTAATATTTTCCATTCCTAGGCTTGGCTTGCCTCCAATTTACCAGCTACAGTGAGGAGGAAAAAGATCTTTTTTTTTCCTTTTGCCTGCAGTTTAACTGCAAGTCTGTTTTCCTCTTTGATGTATATATTTGTGTTAACTGCCTCGGAAGAGATGGTAGATTCGTGATAGAATATATTGCACAAAGCTTGAGCGGGGAATTGATAAAAGAGATGCAAAAGTTCAGAATTTCAAACCATGCCAAGCGACTGACGCTATTTAGCCTCCTGCTCTAGTACATTTCCTTTTTAAAAATGACTTTCTGTATAATGTCTTGTAATTAGAACAGGAAATCATTGAGTAACTGTAAGAAGAATAAGAGCACTTAAACTGAAAAGAAAATTACCTTCCGAGAAATTATATTCACAATTTTTTTTTCCCTTAAATCTTTTTTTTTTTTCTTCCCTTCGCGTTAGTGTGTTGGTAATGATAGTAACAGATGTACATACCCTTATCTGTATCATTGTTCTGCTTATGTTTTTCTGGGTGAAAAAAAAAGTCATTTTCAGTAATATAGAAAATGAATGGACAGAAAATGGGAAGTGCCTAATTGCAAAAAATATTCTGTGTCACAACAGAGTAGCAATTAAATTGAAACTTCAATATAATTATCAATAACAGTCGAGCCTGGAAGGGTGCCAGGCGTGTAAAGTTGGTGCTCAGCCTTTATGTGGTTGCTAGGAGCACAGCGAAAAGTATAAAGCTTAGAGAAAGGAATGTCTAATGTAATAAAGTAACAGAAGGTAGCATAAATCATTGTGAGAGCAGTTCATATTGACATTATTTTACTTAAATTGGGTTGAAACTAGACATTTAGTCTTACAAGAGGCACAAATTCATATTTCTTCTGCAGAAATAACTGTGCTTTCTGGGAAGAAGTAGAGTGTGCTTTCCTAGCATCAGCCTCGTACATATTTGGAATCTTTTAAACAAAAATCTTTAAATGTTTGTTTCTGTTGGCATCCAGTTGCATTTGCACTAATACGATTAAAAGAACTAAAGGGCAAAATACTTGGCAGCTTTTGCAGTTGAGGTAATTAGGTACAGGAAGGAACATGCATAGTTTTTCCATCAAGCTCTATAAAATCCTGGTGTGAAGGTCTTTAAAGAAAAAAATGCTTACTGATGTTGAGAGTAGATTATGGCGGTTAGCAATAACATTATAGGCTGATGTTTCCGAAACAAGCAAACAAAAGGCGAGTTACAGTTTTTTATTTCTCTGCTCTCTCTGTAAATAGTTCTGGCTCTGGATGGATTTGTTAAGAATTCGTGCTTTTAGCAGGCTTTATTTTTTTCTTTGGGGGCTTTTAATTATCTTGTGTTACATATTAAAAATGGTTGTGCTGATTTGAAAGTCAGTTCTTGCATAGATTCATTGTGTTTGGCATTTCATGCATCTCTTACTTACAAAGACAACTTGGAGAACATGTAATCCAACATAAATGCCAGGCTGTGCCAAATCCCAGCTCTCTTTACCCCTCACAAAAGGAACTGTTGGATTACATCTATGCATATATAGGCAGTGCTCAGAAGGCAGAGGTGGAACCTTGACTTCTAATTACAGGTTCTCTGTTTTCAGCCCTGAAATGCATAAATAAATGAAAAATTGCCATTGGAGTGGGTTATTAAAACACACAATTATGATATAGGCATGAGATTAGAGTAATTTCAGTGGAGCCTTACAAGCAGCGTACTGTAGGTAACATGTTCTCTCAGTTGAAGCTAAAAAGAGATTCAGAAATAAAGCATCTTGGTTTTCTAAGATCTCAGTTAAATGTTTTTAGGTGTTACTTCATTTTTCTTGGTTTTAATGGAATGTGATCCACATTTTGATCGCTGCTTCTCCTAAGAGTTAACTCTAAGATCATATTTATGAAAAATATTCAGCAATATGTATATGCCACTGTAAAACAGCACATGTTAGATTTTGCTAGAATAACAAAATAGTTCTTCTTTGCGCTTGCATTTTATTAGGGATTGGTCTACTTTGATTTCTCTTTTCTCACGTGGGTGTGGTTGAGAAAAAAAAGCCTTTGTTCCAGGAACACTCTGTTTGTCTTTCACTAAACAAATCTTCAGTTTATTCAGTCTTTGTTCATTCTTAGATTTATCTATTGAACCTGGAATGAATAAGGAAAAGAAACAAATGCATCATGAAGTACTCATTGGAGTTGTAGAAGCATGTATAAAGGTGATCCTGTAAAAAATGACTTGATTTTAATTTATGCCAGGGGTTTGAGTCAAGTCATCAGTTGTCAGAGGTAGAAAGCTTGTGTAATTCTGCACGGGGATTTACAGCTCATTTGTCTAGAAACTAATGGTTTACTACAAAGGCACATGGAACATACATTTCTGTACACCCTGTTTAGAAAGCTGACCACAATCTGGCCTAAGGAAAGTGCTGTCAGATCAACAGATTCAGCTCTCTACTATCTGCACGAAGGTATAAAGTAGTAATAATTGTCAGGCAGGCATATATGAAACTCTCGAAAGAGCTAAAGGATGGATCATGTGCTTGTTAATTCCTAGAACAATTTTCCTGATCTGATTTTAGAGTTTCTTAATAAAGAAAAGAGTGTATTGTTCCCAAGAGCAATTGGCTCAATTGTGCTGTTGTAGGCTTATGGGATACTTACTTGTTGAGAACAAAGAAAAGCGTGATTTTATTGACCAAACATCCTTCTTGACCAAAGTGGTTATAGGACATGCATTTTATTTTCTTGGAAAAGTAATGTCAGTTTCCCAAAATGTATTGAAGTTACTTTTTTACACAGTTTTTTTGATCTCCCCACCTACATCAGGGTAGTGGTGAAAGTTCAGAGTTTTTTAAAAGTGATGGCTTTCAGGAGCTGTGCTTGTAAAAACAGTACTTCCCAAGTCCGTCTGCGTTGTTAATCTTTTTTGCAGCATTGCATTCATCTGCAATGATGACATTCTAGGTGACATATCTGCTTCCAAAGACTTCTTAAAGTTTAGCCTCTTATGTGTCAACATTTCCACTGCCTCACCAAATCAAGATGAGTTGTGTCACTGTGTTTAGTTGGGGTGAACTGATACGACAATTTCTTTCAATATCTGAAGTGATTTTTACTTTGAGGGTAAGAAAGATGATTTCAGTATTGGTAATGGGATTAAATAGTAGACTTTTTGTCTCTGGCAGAAGAAATAGTTGAGTTATTCAGTAATCATAGTACAGCAGAAAACATAAAGTGAATGCTCTTGCTTTCCCTTCATTGGTATGCATGGAAAGTCATGTTCAGTTACCCCACCTGAGGAGATAAATGAGCATAAAAAGAAGCACTGTTAACTATCAGCTGCATACCTGCAAATGAATAATTTCTCATGTTTACATCTCTGGTTGGGTTTTTTTGCTGCTAGGTTTCCAGCTGGTTATCATATAATGAAACTTGATTGTGATATTTCACAATCTGCCACCTTTATTTCTAATATTAACTAAAACCTGGGGGAATGGTAAAGTCCGAGCTCTAGATTGCTTTATATCTTGATCCCACATTTCGACAGTACTAGCTGCTTGAAAATTAATTTGCTCATTGTGCTCTGCAGGTGTTTTATTGAGTCCTGCTGCATTTGCACTTAATGTGAGGAAAGTTATTTCCACCTGTTGGGTTAGCTTAGCATCAATGACCAGGTCAGATCAGCCCACCTCTCTGGCCCAGGGCCCTTTAATAGTTGCCAGTATCAGACACTTCAAAGGAGAATTGATAGTTTTGTGCTCCTGGGCTTGTATATTATTATTTTTAAAAGATGCTAGCTGGTGTGAACATGAGTTCAGTAAGGCTGTATAGGGAGCAGAGTGAAAATAGATAATACTTCTATCAAAGCAGCCAAGTTGGCAAAGTAGAGCACTTTGATTCAGGCTGTTGGCTAACTTCTGCAGAGTGGTGTTTTCTTCCTCATACAGGTAGAGTCCTTGTGGATAAGCATGGGAGAATTGAACAGAAAGCCAGAAAAGAAGCTGTTTCAATAATATTTTTTTTTTAATTTCTATTTTTAACTTTTCTTTTGAAAACCACTGTGCTATAGAAGATAGGTCTTGAGAAAAGATTGAACCAGTGGGCCATGGGTTTTCTGACATGTTTGAGTTACAGCTCATGTTTTGTGTTTTTCTGACATACTAAGAGGGTGGGTTTTTAATTTTCTTCTTCCAGGTGAGGATGATGAAGATTCAAACCTGCTAATTCTGAGCTACCCACAGTACTGCCGATATCGTTCCATGTTGAAGCGCATTCAGGACAAGCCTTCATCAATACTAACAGACCAGTTTGTTTTAGCCCTGGGGGGCATTGCAGTAACCAGCAAGAATCCCCAAATCTTCTACTGTCGGGATACATTTGATCACCCTACTCTAATAGAAAACGAAAGTATATGTGATGAGTTCGGTAAGTTACGTTACAGCTTTTTTTCTCAAAAGTAAAGACATTTTCTTCTTTTTAAGTTTCCATTGATTTCCGAAGTGAAGGTCTGATTCCTGTGAAATGAAACAATACTATTTATGTTTGAAATGTTATATACCAAATGTGCTCTTTCCTCTATGAGACTGAAGGATTCAAGTCACTAGTGATCTTCATATTGCAGCTTGAGTTTATCACAATTAAAGATACTGTTACATGGGTAGAGTGCGTAGCACAGTTACTAGATAGGAGTGAAAGGGTCCCTTGTCTGGATTTGAAATTTATTTGCCTTATCTTTCACCTATAGCTTGTTTTTCCAGAAGCTTTACAAAGCGTGTTGGGGTTTTTTTTGAAGTCATTGTTGGTGCAATATGCTAGCAAATGTAAAATAAGAGATAGTCCCTGCACATCCCATTGCTGTTGCGGCGCACTCATCAACTACACGTATGCTTCCAGGGCCCAAAACAAATGTCAGCTATAGCTGGTGTGTTTCTAGCCTTCCTGGAATATGACCTTTTTCAGCAGCAGCTTTGCCAGTGCAAGGAGCTTCATTTTACAAGTGCAGATACGCTTCTGGGAGGTGACTTCTTAATTCAGAGGTTTTAGGGAATACTCTGCAGCTCCTTACAGCTGAGAGAGAGTGCTTCAAGATTTGACTCCTGATCTCTGTCAGGTGATTTCACCCTTTTTTTGTGTGTGTGTCAGATCAGCCCAAGGGCAGCGGATACACTGCTAAATGTGTGGCAGAATGCACGTTATGTACACACCCGGGGTTATTCTAGCAATGGGTCCAGTGTAATTTCTTTATCTGTGAGCCTATGCTGTGAGAATTAAGTTTATTACCCATATCACCTGATGGATGAGCACAATGAGCTAATGCCAGCAAGGTCTGTTTGGAAAGCAGTGGATGCAGCTTTCGTGTGCAAGACCCCTGCGTCTCTGCAAGGGAGCTCTTGTGATCTCTTAGAGAGAGAATTTCTATTATGCATCCAAGATGTAATAGTGGGAGTGAGAGGAAAGGGGTTCAGTGATGTCTGTGATGAGAGAATAATCTCCCCCTTTCTTCAAACTCTAGCATGCTGGCTTTGAACTTGACGCTCAGTCCAGGCCTCCTTATGTTGACAGAGAAACACTGACCCAGCTGATGGCATTGGTGCATTTTGTGGGTAGCGCAGGACTGCTCCTCTGCTGCTGCACCAGTCAGCTCCCAACAGGCAGGAGAGATCCTTACTCACAGGGTGTCATCACTGGAGCACATTTCTGCTGTGAATAATTATAATTTTGTCATGTCAAGCTTTTGAAGGATCAGGCCCAAACTGTCATGTCTGCTCACTCTCGCACAAAACATTTACAGGCTTTGAATGAACTATGAATAAAACTGTTGGTTGCTCTTAGAGTGGGAGTGGTGAAAAAATGAATGAAATGCCCTGGAAGTTTGGTCCAATAACACAAAAGTATCATGTTGATTTTTATTTACACTGAGCTCCAGCTCAGAATATAAAGTCAGTTTTAATTGACTATCCTTTTTATATGGAAAAGGTTATTTTAGGCTTGAAGGCGTTTGATGAGAGTACCATCTGCTTTCTGTGGAGTATTTTATTCAGGGTCATTCCTTGATTACAGGTTTGTTGAAATAGTTGGATCCATCATGTAAGCGTATCATGGAATATTAGTAATAGATGAATCAAAGGCATGTGGAGTGATGCAGAAACTACGCTTAGTGAACCATAGCAAGTGCTTTGTTCAGTCTCTGAAAGCTAACTATGCCGTTCTCTTGACCTTTGCAAGGCTATTATCTCATTATCGAACCGGAGCCACAGAAATCTTAGCCATAGAAAGTAATAATATGTATTTAAAATTTAGTTTGGTTTAAGATGCGGATTTTTAAAATGCCTATAAAACAAAAGAAAAAAACCATAGTCTTGAAAAGTATTTCTTATGAAAATAATGATGCAGTAAAACTTGGAAGCCCTGCTATATTAGGAAGAAAAAAAAATGGCCAATGTATGGTTCCATTTCTGTATTGCAAAGTGTATGGTGTCAATTATACTACCTTTGTTAAGGCAACAGGCAAAGTGCTATTTTATCCTTTTCTTTGCTGGCAGGACAATAAAATCTACACCACTTTGTTACACAAACAGTTTACATTGATATCACGTAGATTGATGTCACATGTGGAAAGTGAGGACTGCTAAAGCTAAACAGAGGCAGGGTGGTACAGTAGATAAATGGATTACTCTCAGGCACTGATATTTATCAGTCAAATCTGAGGGAGGACCAGATTTCAGAAATATGACTAAAATTCTTAAAAGGTTTCTATAAGGAGATCCAGACACATTTAATTTGAAGAGCTTGGCCATTTCTTACCTTGCAAATGAAAGAAGTGTGCCAAAGGAGCAAGACAGGAACAAGTATATTTCCTTACCACCTGAAATTCTCCCAATTCTAAAACTAGTACAAAAGTTGGGAAATACAGTCTACTAATGTCTTTATGTGGGAAGCACTGGCTTCCCATACAAATGCCAGGTCTTCCACAGAAACACTGCTGTTGGGGAAGGTGTTACACGTTCTCTGCACGTTGGAATACTGTGTGACAGATAACAGCATGTAGTAAGTGAGACACCAGAAACACCTTTACAAAAAGCCCCACTCACTGCAGCATATAAGCTGTTGTCCTTATTAGGCAGTTTTAATAGCGAGAAATGTTTTTTCAGGAAATAGTCTCTACTTTTATTACATGTTTATAACAAAACCTGCTTTTTTTCAGTTCTGACTCCTTCCCATGCTCCCTCCTTTTTTTCCCCATTCTGTAAGGTTTAACAAAAATAAATAAAGAAGGAAATGAGGAAGAAAAAGTAAGTTTTGTTGACAGTAAATAATGTGGGGTTTGGTGTGGGACTTTTTTAAGTAGAAGGGAGATGTAGATGCTGTCTGTGAGCTCGTCCAGGGATGGCTGGAAGAGATGCTTTGATAGCTCCAGCAGTCCAGTGTGGATGGCTTCTGTATTTCCATAGAGCTTTCGTAAAGGTTTGGCTGAGGTAAGCTTCCCCACCAGCTTTAGTGTGGGCTACCACAGCCAGTGCCCTGCAGCTGCCTGTATTTGCCTCTGTCCCACCTGTGTGCTGCTGTATGGCACATGCCCAAGTGCCATATATATGCAGGAATACTCAAGGCTGGTTTTCCTGCAGGATCTTTTTCTGATTCTCCTCTAGCTTGGTTCAGTGTACCACAACATCCCATCAAGGAGGCCACTGGAGGAGTAGGCTGCTGAGGAATTGGCTCAGCATCTGGGAGGGTCAAAGATTTACATCTGTTTCTTTGGAGCCTAACAGGGAAGAACTTGCTCTCCATTTGCAAAGGAAAGACTGCTCAAAGTGGGAAGCCTCCTTCTCCCGTTCTTGTTGATGTAACTACTGATTAATCTGTCTTCCTTGGAGGTTCCCCTCCAGAATGCAGATAGGCCCAAAAGCTTGCTTTTCTTCAGAACACAGAGGATATAAGCCATGCTTGGTGCCTTGATAGCAAAAGTTCATTGATATGACCACAGTCAGACTGTATACTTACTCCCCTCCTGAAATAAGAGCAATTAGGGGACTTCACCAGCATGAAACCGTCCAGGTGGATAATGAAATGCTGGTGTTGCTGTCTGGGAACAAGAAATCTGAGATTTGGAACCTGCACAGGAGGCTAGAGTTGTCCATGGTTGAACTGAAGAACCATGAACTGAAGAAAATTTTGATGCCTGTCTGACAGTGCTGCCAGCCAGTGCAGGCTTACACGTCGTCCTGAGCAAGGGCCGCAGGGAGACCTCAGGCTGGACTCCATCAGCAAGTGGCAGCAGCATCAGGACCAGTGGCACAGCAGGGCAGGCGAATGGGATTGGGATTAGTTTTCTTGGTAGCCTCATTTTAGTTCTCTGCGCAGACTAGAGTTCACCTACGCATTCTTTTATCTAACTGCTCCTGTTTATTAGCATGTGGAAGAAAACAAAACCCTATTTCCTCATTCCCTCGCTCCCTTAAAATGAAAATAGTATATGCCAGCTGAACAATTTATTTCAGTTCAAGACAGTTTTTAAAATCTTTTTCATTTATCAGCTGTTTGGGTTACTGTTACTGAATAACTTCTGTAAATGCTTATAACTTACTGTCATTTGCTGTGTCACACATGATGCAAGAGAGAAAGGATGAAAAAATAGGGATCCTAATACTTTTCATTATAGGTGAAAGAGATCTAGCTGGAGGCAAAGCTGCCTATGTGTCCAGAAGATGTATCTGAGGGTCACTGGGCAGAAACCAGTGTGCATTTGTTGTGAGAGCAGCATGCATCCTCTGCATTTGCTTGTCTGGAAACGACTTGGCCTTCTACTAGACTCATGCCCGTTCCACTGCATTGGCTGAGTTCCTGGGCACATCAATGAGCATGGATCCTTTTGCAACCCAGCTGTGGGCTATGTTGCCAAATGCATGTGGGCCTCTACAACAAGGGAGTGCAGAGATCTGTCTGCACAGGCATCAACATGACCTCCACCTTCTTCAGGCCTGGGTAGTTAGGGCAGATTAGAAGTAGAAGGGTCAAGTGCTTGGGTGATGGTGGATTTGTATGGCTCCATCAGCTTTGATGGGCGAAAATCTCGCACAGGAAGATTTTGTTATGGTGCTTTGCTAGATAAATGTTATCAATCCTTCCTGCTAAAGATGAACCAGAAAGCTCACTTTCATTTGTGAGCATGGGGTTGCTTTTTCTGTAAACAGAAGTGGGAGAGAAAACTGAATACCTTATTTCTTCTTGATTTTCAAAATCTATTTGGTAATTTTTAAATCGTTCTGGATTTTCTTTACAGCATGCTGGGTCCAATATGCCATTAAACAAGCTGTTTGGTCCCGGGTGTGCCGTAAACACTTGTTCACCCCCAAAGGAAGGTTAGAAGTTTTATTTTTGTATGTAAAGACCAGTTTTTTATACAATGTTTCATATGCAAAAGTAAGAGAACTATGTCCTGCTGTGGTATTAATATAATTTTTTCTCTGAAAAACAAAACTTCTTCATTTTACCATAACGTGAGCAATGCAGAGGGAAAAACTGCTCATCGAAGGAAATTATGCATGAAGTGCATTGCAGTCTCCACTTCCCTCCTCTCCCCTTCCCCTCCCCCAAAAAGAGAACCCTTAATGCGGTATCACTTGTATTGGAACAATCTTCTACATTCAAAACAAAAAAAAACCCAAACCTTTAACAATTTGGATCTCCCTGTAAAACAATGAAGAAAGCAGGTTCTCTCACTCTTCCAGGCCTGGGAGGGAGTGGTTAGGAGTGAGGGATGACTTACCCATCCCTCATAACCGCTGAGTTTCTGAGCCAAGAATTTCAGGACTTCCATCTTGTCATTGACCAGGGAAGCCATTGCAGGACAGTGCTATGAAGAAGAAGGGACTTTTTAGGGGCAGGTCATGTGCCAGAAAAATTGTGTAGGGTGAAAGCTGATTACTTGAGGATATGGTACCATTACTCCTGCAATAGCTGGAATTTGGTCTTTGCTTTCGTTACACATCTCAGTTTACACAAGTTTGTGACTCACAGATAAAATCAGTTGTTTAGGGGAAAAACATAACAAACCAAAACCTTGGCAAGGAATGAGGCTTAACAAGAAAAAAAAAAAAGGAAGAAGAAAGACCGTTTCCAGTCTAAATGAAGTACAGTTTTCCTGTTGGTGGCTTGCTTTATTTGTGTGAGCATGAGTCAAAGTTGGCTTTTCTTTTAAACCAGCTCTAGTACAAAAATTGTACTCTGGCCTGAAAGGGTGAGGGTTTTTTTTAATGTTTCTCAACTGTCATAAAGTATCAGCATTATTGCTATTGACTGTTTTGGCTACCTGCAGCGTGATTAGTGTGAGTGAAATTCAGAACCCCTGAAGTTTCCAGATAGGTACTTTAGGCTTCTTTGTTTTAACACAAATGTGATTTTAGAGTGGGATTGGTGGTATTGCTCTTCTATGACTAGAATGTTCAAGCATTTAGAACTTCAATAGGAAAAGTATAGACGCTTTTTATTAGTGTGAATGCTGGAACTTCCTTAGATGGAGTTTTATGGTGTCATCTCCAACGGTCTGAAAAATATGCAAATCTTTTCCAAGGTCCTGGACAGCGTGGCTTAGCTAAATATTTCAAATTTTAGCTCTCTAAAAACAAAAACAGGACATAGCTGGAGGGGAAGTAATGATTAATGCATGATAGTGCTATATACAATATAGATAAATGTGCATTTCCTCTTCCCTCCCTCCCCACCTCTGCAAACATAAGCTTTTAGCATGAAAAAGCAAATCTGGAAATGTTCTGGATTCTGGTCAGACTTCTTTCTTATATTGTTAGTTTAACTGTGGAGTAAGATATTAATGATCCCCAGATGTTGTTTATAATGATTGGTTTTTCAGTTGTGAAAAAATACTTGCAGTTTTTTTAAACAATTGATATTTCAGAGTGTGCTCTGCAGCATTTGAATAAAATGTCTGAAGGCAGAGCTGTTTATGTGCCCAGCATAATTGCTTCTGTTAAGTGATTTCTTCATTCTTAACATTTTTAGCTCTTAATTGCTTTTTCCCCATACATCTAAAAATAAATATTTGCAAGTTTTGCATTCTGTCACTCATTGAAATGCATAAAATATTTGTATACTCAAAGCAAAAAGCACCGATAAGGGGTCACGTTCTGTCTCACTTAGTGGCGTAAATCCAAAATAACTCGATCCACTTCAGTGGCTGTTACTCAAGATTTTCACCAGTTAACCAAGGGCAGAATGTCACCCAATGTTAACAACAAGCTGTTAAGTGAACGTAAGCAGTGTGTGGCAAAGTAAGATAAAATACCTTTCTGTCTGCAAGAACTTCAATAGAAACAAATGCTGTTAATTTGGTTTGGTTGGTTTTTTGGGGAGGGCTGGTTGGGGTTTTTTTGGTACATTTTCAGGAGCAACCATAGCTGTAACCTGGATAAATTAAGATAGATATTTTTTCACTTTATAGTCAAAACTCCTTTATGGAGAACACTGATTTTATTCAGGTTGCACATTCCCAGAGCCCTCAGGAAGACAGCAGATGCTGAGTGGATGGAGGGGCAGGAACTGCCTGAAAAGCTGCTTCTGCCTGTTTTCCGTGGCCCTTTGGCATCACTTCTCGGAGGGGGCTGGTGGTGACTGGCTGTCCTGTACAAGAGCAGCTGCCCAAGAAGCCTGCAGTGGCTGCTTGGCACCACTGTGAGAGCACATCTCCCAAGGCGAGGGCACTTGGAAATTGGTATGGCTCCTTACTTCTTCAGATGCCCTTGGGTAGTAGCACAGGAGAGAGAGGGACTGGCACTGTGAGGAAGCACCAAGGCTGTGAAGTGTGGGGTGGCTGGTACAGCCTCCCTGCAGGGACAGGAGGGGAGGAGAGGTATCCTCCCTCCTTTGAAGACCCCGTGGCAGAGCTGAGAGCTGCACTTTTAGCTGTTTCTCCTTTTTAATTTTTAATTGAGTAGTGACTGTGTGGTGGTATTTTGGAGTTTACACATTTTATTGGCTGGAGTTTGGCAGAGAATTAATGTGGTGTTCCAGCAACTGAAAGGTTAATAAATGAGCTGTTCTTTTGTGCCTGATAAGTGTAACTTATCACATGGCATTTTGTCATCTATTACACAGGTGTTGGTTTTATTGGTGTCCATTCCCTAAATGATTGTAGTTATAAATTACTAATTCCTCCTTATAAGATTCCCACTCGATGGCGAGTCTTATGGTGCAGCTATCAAAGTGACTTTCTCTCATTATAGCGAAAAGTAAGCCCAGCTGCGTTCATTGTGAGTGTAACCCATGTCTATCATACATGTTCTCATTTCTGAAGCCATCTTCCCCCCGCTTCCCAATATCCCTTCATTTGACCATCCCCATTTGACTGTCCCCCCTGGTTTCAGTGCCTCCCTTGGACCACCGGGCCTGCCCAGACACTTGAGCTTTGTTTTTAGAGAGCTTTTGGTCCAGTGGCATCTCAAGCCTCATGAGCAGTGTCCCCAAGGTGCCAGGGCTCAGAGTGGCTGGGAGGAGGGGAGACCTTTGCACCCAGGGAAGGGCCCCTGTTCCCATGCCTATACAATGGAAAAGAGAAGTGGTTTATGTCAGAATATGGTCACATTCTTCTGATTAAGCCCACTCAAAAAAGACAACATTGTAATATTTTCCAATGACTGTTTATCATGAATTACGTCAGCCTTCTTTAAATTGCTATTATTTCTCCTTAATGCTTCTTGGTGCCTGCATAATTTACAGCATTGGCAGCTGCGGGACTATGAAATAACCTTTCACAACCACCATACAATAGTAAAGAACATGAAGTTTTTGTTGTTAATTATTATGGGACTCCTTTAAGTTTTTTACAGAGTGACATAAAATATTGTTGAGGTATTTATGGTTAAAGCTACTTTTACATGGATCTATTTTGCTTCTGGCTAGTTCTTAACTAAAGCAGTCATTTGTGGTTATTATGCCTTGGGAGATATTATGTCAGAACTGGTTTAAGAGTATTATTATGTATCACATGTCATATATTACATGTCAGCACTTGAGGCTGTCTTTCAATAAAAACAAATGTAATTTTAGTTAATGGTCTTTTAGATATAGGCCATTTGTAAACTTACCTGAGTTCATTTGAAGGTATACTAAAAAGCTTTGTTCTCCCAGAGTGCACTTGAGTAATTTCATTCTCGCTTCGGATGGAATTTCCAAAATATTTATCATTATTTCAATCAGAGGGTGCTGCCTCTAAAAAGCAAATAGTTGCCCAATACTGAGGTTAATGTACACATTTTAAGGAGCTGTAACTGTTACTCATTACTTTGTTTACTTTCCCCCCTTTCCCGAGCTCATGCTTCCCAGGTTCCCTACTGGTCAGGCTGATAGTAGTATCCCAGGCAACTAAGCCACCTAATGACGATACTTCACTGCGCTATTTAAATTAATAGTTTATACCTTCTAGATAATCTGTGGGTGAAGGGGGTATAAATTAAAGCTTGCAGTTGAGTTTCAGGTTCCCTTAAAGTTTCATTTCAAATCTGGAAAATGCAAACTTGCACAAAGCAAACTTCAAATTAATATGTCATTCCCCTTGGTTCCAAATACTATGCATATTTTCCAGTACTTTCTTATTTAAAACAAGAAATGAAGCATATAGGGTGTGCCAGAACATTTACAAAGAATGAAAACACAGAAATGACTCATGAACTTTTTCTGATTTTTTTTTTCTTAATATGTAATTAATTACTTTCTGCTAGGCAAAGAAAAAAACCAACCATGATTTCTTCCACCCCCTCAAATCTATGTTTGAGCACATAACAATGATCAAAACCCCCATTTGCCTCTAGTTCCGTTTTCCTCCATGGGACTACTCATTTTGGTGACTATAGTAGGGAAA